>CABHPP010136479.1:29779-41034 GCA_902168425.1 Peromyscus attwateri | reverse complement strand
AGAGCAGGAACTTTGTCTTACCCCTTGTGGCATCCCTAGGCTCCACTGTGGGGTCTATTCAGTAAACCAGTATACAAAAAGTGTTATGCAAAGTCTCGATGCGGGGGTGCATGGACTAGCTATGGGACACATGACACACAGCATGTGGAGAAGCCTAGGCAGGCCCCCTCTAGCCCTAGGCATGACAAGTAGGCATCAGAGTGTTAGTCCATGTTGACCATCACCTGTCTATATCAGTGTAAGTCTCTTCTGACATCAGCACAGGACCAGATCACCATCACCATCACCACCACCACCCCACCTCTATCATCCTTAGACTCCAGCCCACACATCCACATCTAGGCTTAAGAACTGTTTTGAAATTACAAGACCTGTGGACTCTGCTTTTTCCCAACTAGCTGGAGCTGAGTGGTGGCTTCCCACTGTGTCACTCACCTACCTGCTCAAGACATCTCCCTCCTCCTTCCAGCACACACCACCACCACCACCACCACCACCACGCTAATCTCCAGCTTGCTTTCTCCAGGTTCAAAGCTCCCTAGCTCCTGGGACCCAACTGGTTAATTTGAGATTATTTCTCAGCTCCTTCTCCAGGCACTGAATAAGCCGAGTCCGCTTGCCACTGGCCTGAACCTTTCCCTCTTCTAGCTCCTTCCTGGTGCAAGGATTAATCTCTTGGGAATGTGGAAAAGTGAGGCCCCTCTTCAGACCCAAGGGAAGACAGGGTGTAGAAGGAACAGTGGCCCTCACAGCAGCTACTGTTAACAGCACTAGATCCCTGGTTAGGACAGTGGTCCAGGTTTTGCATGCATCAAAGAAAATCGTGACAGACCAGCCTCCCTCCAGCATTGTGCTTCCTTCAGGAGACCCTGAGATAGCCCTGAAATAGCTCGGGGGGAGCCAGACCTTGGGAAGAAGTTTGGACCTAAAGCTTCACTTCCTGTTCACCTATGCCCTAGTAGAGAAACAATAGCAAGCCACTTCCCTCCAACTCCATCTCTTGAGGTGGCAAGAAAAAAAAAATCATCCTCAGTTTTTCTTTAGTTTGGGGGGAAGCAAACTTGTTGGTCAAAACCAACCCGATCATAAAGCATTTTTATTCCCAGGCTGCTTTGAACAAAACCCTATGATGTGTGTGTGTTCACATATTGGCCAACAGATCCTAGTTCAACAAACACTTTGTAAAATCAGCACATGCCATATTCTGAAGAAGAGGTCTTGATTTTTCGAGGAGGCAGCTGACTGGAAAAATCAGATGGAGAACAGAGGGGTTCCAAGAGAAACTTTGGAAAAACCTCTAGGCCTCAGCTCCTTTCAGGGCCTACAGAGTGGAGTCGGATACAGATGTTCTCAGGGGGCCTTTTGGTATGATCACCCTAATCCAGGAGGGTGATCCACACCATTCGGTCAGGAATTGCAGATGGGTGCACTGAAAAGCAGAGGCACCCCACCGGTAGGAAACAGCAGTTGATGAAAGGGCAACCAACCTCATGGAGTCACTGGCCACAAGCCCGCACAAGGCTTTCCTGAACTTCATTCCTGAAAACTCTGTGTCATTAACTTACTCAACAAGGATGTAGTAAAGGAGTCCAGCATATCTACTAGGAGACGCAGGACAAGGAGCCCCCCAGCAGCTGGTTCCAACCCCAAGACTCGCCGCCTCCAAGTAAGCTCAGCTCGCTTACTGGAGGCGCCAATGTCCAGCCACCAGCAGCCTAGCAGCAGGCAACTCAAGCCCCAGCGTTGTCGCCCCGAGGCTCAAGACAGGCAGGCAACGTGGACACTTAGATCGTGATGGAGCAGTCAAACAAGGGTGCGCGGGACCTTGGGATCTTAAACGTGGACACCGATGAGCGCAAGCCAGCCAATCAGTTCGCCTCGAGAAGAAATGAGGCGCTTCCCCAGGTCTCCATTCATTCCCTGCAAAGCCTGATTCCTCTCGCCCAGGCGCCATCCGGAATCCCTAGGGACTTCACCCGGCCAAGAGCGCCAAGACCTGCCACCAGCCACCACAACGCTCGTTTCCTCTCCACCGGCGCACACAGCCCCACCGACTAGCACGCCATTGCCATCCCCCGCGTCGCCCCCACGTCCGGGCCGCTGCCTTCCCGGCTCCCGGCAGCCGCCGCCGCCCCGTGGCTCGGCTCAGACAAGCCTCGTTCTACTCGCTGCTCCCCAGCTGGCCGAGACACCCTAGCCAGGCCGCTCCGGGGACTGGGGGACAGGGACGAAGGAAAAGGCAGGGAGTGAAAAAAGTTCAGGTTGCTCCCTCGTTTCTTTCCATGCATGTCCCCACAGTCCCTCCTCAGGAACCCTGGTCCTACAGGCACCGACGCATGAAACTGTTCCCCTAAACCCACACGTGTCTCCCCGCTGGGAGCCGTGTTGCAGCTAGAGCCCGGGTTCCCGAGGTGGCTCCCATCGGTACCAGAGATAGTGGCAGATGCCCACGTACCTGCCCCAGGCTGCGCCTGGAAACTTCCCCCAAAGTGTGCGGGGGAGGGGCATTGAACACGGCTAGGAGAACCCCGGTCCCCAGTTCTGCCCGCGGCGAGCTCGCTCCAGAAAATCGTCGACCTGTCTGTCCATTGGTCCTATATCCAGCCGTCCTCCGCCCTCAGCTTCCAGGGCTAAGTGGCCCAGGGTCGCGCGGATTCTGAATCCTTGGGGCGTTTCTGCGGGACAGCCAGCTGGTGCGTGCCCCGCGGCGTGCGTCCTCCGCCGGCCTCCAGCTGTCCACAGCGCCACCACGCCACCACCCGGTCCTCTCTGTCTCGGAGCTCGGGCCACATTCGCTCTGGCTAGGGAGGGGGCGTGTGAGCCCCGGTGCCGCCACCCGCAGTCGTTCCCGCAGGGTCCCCAAGCGCCCTGGGCACCCAGAGCACCGCCAGGACCGCTTAGTGAAAGGGACGCCTCCTGCTGGGGACTGCGCCTGGAGCGAGGAGGCCCGACCAAGTGGTGCGGGCCCAAACCTGCCAGAGCTCGGCGCGCTCCAAGTTCATTGTCTGCCTGGGCCGCCGCCGCCTCCGCGCCGGGAGCACCGTGGGGAGTGAGGCTGCGCGCAGCCCCCGCCACCCGGACTCCCAGCGCCCAGTCCCGGCCAGCTGGAGCGGAACCCGCAGAAGGGCACCGAAACCCCGAGCCAAACCTCCGCCCGCCGCTTCTCGCCGCCCCCAGCCCGTCACCCGGCACCCAACTTGTACCTGAAAAGCCCAAGACTAGCTCGGAAGCCTCTGCAGCCCCGACTCCGCGGGAGCGCGCGCCCAGCCCCGCGCCTAGCGCCCCGCATCCAGGGCGCGTCAACCTGACTCCCCGAGCGCTAGGAGGAAAAGTTTGGGAGTGACTTGCAGATGGCGAATGAAACCTCTGAACAGAACCCTCCCCCCCGCCCCATGTCGCGCTGACACACATCAGCTCGAGTCTGGAATGCGAGATCAAGGCGTGCGCGCCCCACTGAGCGGTGGGTTTGGTCCCCGCCCCCTCGTCTTGCAAGTAAATACAGTTTGTGTATTGCGGTAACTGAAAAGGCAAAACCGAAACCTGGTGTGTGTGGCAGGGAGACCCGGGCTACCAGAGACAGTTTTAAGGAACTTGGCGGTCGGGAGGCAGCCCATACATTGATATTCAAGGCCATTGACGCTGGTGGTTTCGGCGCCCTCTGTTGTATTTTTGCATCCTACAAAGGCTGCCTAGCCCTTCGGCCCTGTAGGTTTGCTTCTTCTGGGAGGTAAGGCTCTGCAGGACCCTGAGCGCCACTGTCTGCCGCAGTGGCCCACGGGGGCTGCTCCAAGGAAGGGCTCCAGTGGTCGACCCCCAGGCTATGAGCTGAAGATGCAGTCGGTAAATGTAAAGACACCTTAAACTCTTAAGACTTGTTCGGGACAGCCTCTGGAGCACCAAACCCAGACTCTGGGAACAGGATAGAAGCCACAGTCTTTGGCCTGCCCATGTTCCCATGGCCAGAGTCCAGCACCTTGTTTCTCGAAGCAACCAGGAAAATGCTCCTTAAACTGTAGAATGCTGGCATGTATGAGAAAGATGATGCAGACAGTTGAGTCCCCCTTTCTCTCTTGCTGGAGGTTCCAACTCACCCCTTAGAAGCTACTACCACCCTGAAGTGTAATCTTCTGGCTCAGGATCCATGACAACTGATTCAGAGGTCAGAATCAGAGGATTATAACTGCAGATGCCAACCGTGGATGACAGGGGAGTTCTTCAAAACCCCTGTCTTATTTTCCAACAAATACTGCCTCTTACATAAAAATCTGCAAAGAAAGATTAATGAAGCAATGAGGTTGCCCCCCACCCCCTCCGCAGCAGACTGTATTGCTTTCCCCCCCCACCCCCCACCCGTGTAGACTCGGCTTAGTGATGTGGAGGTCTTTATTATTTTTTTTAAACAAAAACCTTTTTTCTAAAAATACAATGAGCTGGTTTTTGCAGAGTTCACAATTCCCAATAGATAATGATGCCATTTTTCATGGTCTTACACACGTTGTGGCTTTGGGGCTTATTTATTAGCTCCGGAGAAAAGCCTGCCTTTCAGTAAGGTTTATATATTCGAGTAATTGCACTGGGACACAGTGCAGGTTGCTGTTATAGAGGGTGGGTTGTGCAGGCGCCTGTAAGCAAAGTCCTGGGCCAGGCAGCTGTCAGAGCAGGGTATGCAGCCGGTTTAAGCAAACACAGGGAAGGTTCTTTGGAAAAAGCAAGGAGGAAATCCCCTCCTGTAAGAGTGTGTGGAACATGATCCCTGGGCCACACGAATGGGGACTTTCCAGTATATGCCCCATTATGGAGATGGCGCTGAGCCCACCCAGATGACTTTCAAATTCAGGTGTCAGAAATCACAGCTGACGTGGGAGCAAATTGTTTTTAAGTAAAATCCCTGTGCCGCTTTGATATGAGTTCCACCGGGACTTTCCAACAGTATTATACATGTTCCTGAGATTACCTGGACAAGGATTTTTCTTTTCCTCGCTCAACATTAACTTCAGAAAATTATCCAAGTATTGCTTGTTATTCCAAAAAGCTCTGACAACACCCAAATGCCCTGTATGAGTGAAGAGAGGGAGGGAGGGAGGGAGGGACGGATAGGAACAGGAGAGAGACTGCTACTGGTCGTCCTTTGGCAATTCGTGAGTAAGAAGCAAATGCAGAAAGTATAAGACAATAAGCATGCCCTCCCTCCAGCATTCATTCCCAGGTCGTCGTGATTGGGGGGGCGGGGAGGGTGTTGCCTGGGTTCAGATCCTACTTCCAACACCTACTGAGTAATTCTGCATAATCACTTCTTCTGAGCCACTAGTGGTACACTGAGTTATTAAGCCCAACTCTTCAATCTTCCACAGTGGCCACACCTGGGCATTTTGTGTCATTATAACAAAATACCTGAAGCTGGTTAACACTATAAAGAAAAGGAGTTTATTTACCTCATACTCCTGGAAGCTCCAGAGCCAGTATCTGGCAGACTCCCAAGATGGTTCAGACCATCACACAGCAGGGAGCCATGCGCCTGTGTGTGTTCTGGTCTGTCTCCCTTTTCTTATAAAGCCAGGAGCATCAAATCACAAGACTTCCCACTCTGGTGACCTTATTTGATTCTGATCACCTTCCAAGAGGCCCCACCTCCAAGTGACATACGTCTCCCCTGCCACCACCTCATAGTAAACAGGCTGCACCTCTCCGTGATTTGACTTTTGACTTTTTTTTTTTTTTTGACAGTGAGATATTGAGGAACAACTGAGTCAGAGGCTGGAAATTCTCTTTCGAGCCTTTCCTGTGGTATTCTAGTGGCCCTTATATAAAGATCATTTCTTAAATAGGAGCTTCGTCTTCCAGCAAGGCTCCAGAATGAACACCCTGAAGCAGAGCTGAGTTCGGCTTGCACCCTGGAGCCAAGTTATCCCAGCTCCAGCTGTGCTCAGAGCACTCCAGCTGACCTACACACACATAAACAGGGTAGAAAAAAAAAATGCTAATCTATTGTAAGCTGTTTTGTTACACAGCATTACTGTGGCAGTAGCTGACTGATCCAATACAGCAGTGGGTTCATGGCAAAGCACAGGAGTGGGAGAGAGGTCTCAGCAGTTAAGAGCACTGGCTGCTCTTCCAGAGGACCTGGGTTCAGTTCCCAGCACCCACATAGTGGCTCACCGCTATCTGTAGCTTCAGTTCCAGGACATCCAATGCCCTCTTCTGGCCTCCACAGGCACTGCATGCACACGGTATACAGACATACACACAGACAAACATTTACCCACATACATAAATTTAAAAAATAAATCTTTAAGAACAGAAAAGTGGTAAGCACATTTACTGGGCTATAGGAAACAAAGTAGCTATTATTAGTGAGCATCATTATTGAAAGTTTTGCACATAGTTGCCACATAATTGTTTGATAATGAATTAAATGAGTGACAATCATAACTTGAATAAAGGTTTTGTAAGGGACAGCACAAGGACATCAGAGCACTGTAAAAAAGGACCCACTACATCCCTTATAGTCACATTTACTTATTTATTCTGTAAATATTCTCTGAACTCCTACTGTGTGCCATACACTAGGATGAATGAGGGAGCCATGGAGATAACTAAGATCCATTCTCTTCCTAAAGGAACCTCCAAAGACACCCACCCATAAGACAAACAGTACTTTCCCACTCTGTATCCTTAAGCCTTCCCAACAATCAATGTTACTTGTGCCCATCCTTCAGGCTAGAAGACTGAGGCTCAGAAATCAAGCATGTAGAAACAGACCTAAAGTCACTGCTATACCCGTCTACTTTCTACTGGTACCACTGACATTGAGTTAATGATGGGCAAACCATGAGAACGGGGTTCCTGTCACTTTCTGTCCCTCAGTCATGCCAGGGCTTAGTAAACACAAGGCCCACAAGGCACAGATTCTGTTTCTACCATGAAAAGGGCTTTTCCCAGGGGCCTAAGGGCTCTAGAGGTCATTGCAGAAGCTCTCAGATTCATTTCGGCAGCCCTGGCTTCAGGTTTCTGCAACGACCTGCTTCCCACCCTGTGACTTTGACAAATTTAGACTCCTCAGTAACCCAAAGTGCATTTCAATTTTTATAAATTTAGAAATCCTCTGGTTAGGCGGATCCCTCCCGCAGTAATGCATCCATTAAGTGCACTTTAAACCAATTTTGGTATGCTAATCCGTCACAAATCGACGTGAAATTTGGGTCCTTGTGAAAATTTCCTACACCCGATCCAAACCCTCTACAGGATTTAGGATAGTTAGAGGTTCCTTAAAGTGGCAGGCTTGACTCGACATTGAACATTCAGGGAAGAAAGGCCCGAGCCAGTTTTAAACAGACATGAAAACTGTCTATGCTAATGGGGAGGGAGGGGCAGTTATTAAAAAACAACAACAACAACAACACTGCCAGATCATTAAGAGTTCAGAACTCTTCTGGAGCAAAGGCATCTTGCATGTTACTACATTCCCAGCCCATAGCTCAGTCTGGTGCCACAGACACACACTATAGGTGCTTGGCAAATGGCCCTATTGGAGTCACCTGCTTGAAAAGTGACTTGTCTGTCAGCCTTCGCCTCCTGTGATCGTCCCTGCTTCCTAAAAATCAGGTCTTCTCTCCCCACCAGTGAAACTTGGGACTGCTGGAATCACAACCAGAACCCTCTGAAGAAAATCCACGTGAGTATGGGAGCATGGTCTAGGAAGCCAGGGCAGAACACGGACCCTGTAATTGGCAGCATAAAGAACCCAGGGGTGATAAAAGAGACATAATGTCACTGTTATCACCACACAGGACTCGGCTGCTACTGATTGTTGAAGGGCCGTGCCTATTAGCTCGATGTTTTCAGCTGCATAATAGACATTTTGCCAATAAGATCAAGTTTACAGCCCGGAGCATCACACTTACTTGCTTCTATCGTAAGATCTACAACCCACCCAACAACAAAAATGAACTGTTTAACATGGTGAAGGGTGAGCATCATCACCTGCCCTGAATGTGAAATACCTGTACCTTCTAAACAAATTTCATTTTCCTGTTGGAGGGTTTAATGCAGTCACATGTTACAAAGTGGTGCTTGGGAGGATAATGGAAATGACCCCCACAGGCAGGTGCTGGGAGCTGACTGTGATGTGTTTTCCCCTGTCTCCGTGTGGATCCAACCCCCACAACCCCAGCCCTGTGATGCTGTCACATGCACCTGCCTGGGTGCCTTCAGGAGTGCCACCGTATGTCTTGACACTGTGTTATCCCAGGCCAGTTAGCCACCAGCCTGGTCCCAAGCCTGACTCATCATAAAGTCCCTGGGGAGTTTTTAAAATATAGAGTCCTGGGTCCTGATAGGTTCCATGTCACAGGCTCCCTCAGACTCATGTCCATTCTCCCTTGGGGCTTTAGCCTTCTCTTGCTAACTGTCCTTTTCCTCCCTTGACCCCCCTACTGACTGGTTCTTCCTTCATATACACCAGGATCTCCCCCAAACATTATCTGATCCTGTCAACCCTCTGGTTAAAATCTTGGACACTCATGTCTCAAGCCTCCATGGCGCCAACAAGACCATGGAGGTCTCTACAGCCAGGTCGGGGCCAAGGCCCCTACAACTGTGGGCCTGCTTCTTTTCTGGTTCCATCTCACATCAGCTTCTCAAGTTGATTCAGACAGGACGTCTGTGTCAACGGCATCACAAACACACTGGTGTTCGTGTCTAGGAGCTATCTGCTCTTAGATGACTGTCAACTGGAGGAAAATCAGCTCCTTAGAAATCCCGCTGATGAAATCAACACCCAATGTCTGTATAGCTTCGGGTGTGAGTGGGCATCTGGGAGGGGAAGCACCCGGATCAAGCTGCTCTCCTCCACCCTGCCAGGGCTTTCCTAGATGTCTGGTGTGTCAGAGAACGGCTGAAAGCCTCCAGCTCTGGTTTGCACCTCATTAGCCTCGACGTCTGTGTCTCCCATCCTTCCTTGGGATATGAACGGTAGGACTGGATGGTCTCTTGGGGCTGTTCCCTCTCCAAGCTGACGTCAGAGTCTCTTGTTACCCATCCAGAGCAGCGGACATAACGGGACTAGCTCCCTAGTTCAATTCAGTCTCCTATTGCTATGTAACATGTCACCCCAGCCTTAGTGGTAAGGAGCAATACCATGCAATAGCTCGCAGAAGTCAAGGGAAGATTGGACCCTTTCTCACTCAGGCTTGTCTTCTGTGCAAGCTCTCAGCTGATTGGATGAGGCCCATCCACACTAAGGAGAACAATCGTCCATACTCAGTCCACTGATTCTGATGTCCCCCTCTTCCAAAAGAACCCTCACAGATACACCCAGCATATCACTGGCTGAGTATCTAAGCTTCCCAAGGCTCAGCCAAATGCCACATAAGACTGGTCATCACAGGGGTCATTCAACTTCTGGCCCACTTCCTCTTCTGCATCAGGAAGAAAACCTACTTGCTCAAACACTTCCTCCCAAGCACACCCAGAAGCCCCAGGGCCCCACTCTACACTTAGAGGCCCTTAGTCTACAAGGACGTGTATAAAGAAGGGCTAGAGCTGGTTGCTGCTTCCTCTCTGGCTGCTGAGATCTTAGACCCCAGCAAGGAGCTAGCCTGAGCAGAAGTCCCCAGCCTCAGCCACTCCAGATCCTTTAGGAACTTGCTGTAGCCAGGACTTCCTGGTGCCATGATTTACACTTCCAACCCCACATTCCATCAACATACTCACAGGGAAATATTCATATCCTGAAATGTCAGCAGACAGAGCAGTGCAGCTGCTGGGAGTGGTCTCTGTGATAGGGTATGGGAAGAGCTGGGGTGTCAGGAAGCAAGGCTGGCCACAGACCAGTGGGTTAAGCTGGAGGGCAGATAGTTCCAAGGCATCTGTAATGTCACTTACATTGGGAAATAATCCACTATGAAAAGAACTTTCAACATCAGCATCCATAAAGGATGATTTGTTTTCATCGAAATAGAAAAGACTGCTATCATTTACTATAAAAAAAAAAATCATCACAAAGTAAACAGACTGAAAAGTAAACAAAGAACTTACATTAGAACAGGGCTGTGAGCAAGGGCTGGTGGCCAAGGACCAGAGCACGATGTTCTCTCACAGGAAAAACTTTCTAAGACTCGCCAGAAGTCTACACATGCTTGTAATCCCAGCACTTGGAAGACTGAGACAGAGGACTGCTGTAAGTTCAAAACCAGCCTGTGCTGTCTAATGAGACCCTGTCTCACCAAACAAAATCCAAATCAGATTTTAAAGAATTTGATGAAAAAAATAAATTCTCAATATGTGCCTCTTTTATCTTTAACAGCCCATCCATGCATGCACCACCTAAAACCCCTCAGGAATAGGTGAGCCCCGTTCCCCAGCCCTGTGGTGTCTCAGCTGGTAACTGTGTTGCATGAGGACAGGGAGGGGGTTTAGAGTGCAGAGGAGCTGAAGAATGGAGAGGAAGCCCAAAGCAACCAGGAGTCTGCATTAAAGAAAGAAAAGGTTGGACTCGCTCCTGGCCGTCCTCACTCCTCGGCTCTTGGTTAAGGTGTCTATTGCTGTGATAAAAGACTGACCCAAAGCAACTTGGGGGTGGGGCTGCTTGCTCCTCCTGGCCTGCTCAGTTCACTTTCTTATACACCCCAGGGCCACCTGCCCAGAGGTGGCACTGCCCACAATGGGCTGGGTCATTCCACATCAATCATCAATGGAGAAAATACCCCACAGGCTTGCCTACAACCCAGTCTTACCGGGGCATTTTCTTGGTTGAGGTTCCCTTTTATCAGATGACTGTAACTTGTGTTAGATCCACCGAAGCTGACACATGCCTACATTACTACTTCTTCCTCTTCTTCATCCTCTTCTCTATAGGGTCTCACTGTGTACCACTGGCTGGCCTTCAACCTGCTATGTAGAACAGGCTGGCCTCTGACCTCCAAGAGCTAGGATTATATACTTCTTGTCCTCAATTAGCCTAAATTTTCCCTCCTGAGGCTGGGATAGTGCTCCTCCTTACCTACCTAGCAGACAGCTGTGAAAACAGTTATTTCTTTTTCCGGTTCAGTCAGAGAACTGAACAAATGATGGAAGAGTTGAGGAATATACTCACAGAGACTACTGAGATGCAGATAGATAGATAGATAGATAGATAGATAGATAGATAGATAGGATAGATAGTACATAGATAGATGATAGTTTACTAACTATCTGGCTAGATGATTGATAGATAGATAGATAGATAGATAGATAGATAGATAGATAGATAGATAGAT
>CABHPP010136479.1:15000-29769 GCA_902168425.1 Peromyscus attwateri | reverse complement strand
GATAGATAGATAGATAGATAGATAGATAGATAGATAGATAGATAGATGGACGGATGGACAGACAGACAGATAGATGGATAGATAGATGGATAGATGGACGGACGGACGGACGGACGGACGGACGGACGGACGGACGGACAGACAGACAGACAGATAGATAGATAGATAGATAGATAGATAGATAGATAGATAGATAGATAGACAGATAAACAGATAGCTTTTAAAGATAGGGTCTTGTATAGTCTAGGCTGGCCTTGAACTTGCTATATAGTCTAGGATGATCCTCCTGCCTCTACTTCCCAAGAGCTAGGATTACAAACACGTACCATCCCCACCACATCTAGTTCACACATACTACACAAGCACTCTACCACCTGAGATATAGCCCTAACTCTTGGGCAATTCTTCTTTGAAGTACTAATAATGAACAAGACCCATCCCATGGATATAGAACCTTTCTATGAAGTCCTGATAGAGAAGCTAAAACAGTACACGGTAAAGAAACAAGTTCCCTCAGCTGCTCAGGACCTGCCCCATCCCAAAAGCAACTATGCCTTGACTTTTTCAAGAGCTTTACAGTTTACAAACACTTCCTTCTCAGTCCGGTCCTTTGAGCCAGTTCGTAAATCCAAAGATTCATAGAGGAAATACTGGTGCACTGTTTGGTAAAGTTAGCTGCAGGGTGAGAAAAGAGAGACCTCACACTCAGAAAACCATAGTTAATAGCTCATCACTATACCACGCAGGACTAAGGGTGTGACTCAGTGGTAGGACACTTTTCTAGCATGTTCAAGGCCAGGGTCAATGTCCTGCATGGCAAATGAATAAATAAACAGATAAAATCAAATCTAATGCTGGTTCTTCTGAACCCTCCACCCTTAGGAAATCTCTAGGTCCTTGTAGCTCTGAGGAGTTAATATTCTTTGGCTCATTTCATAAATATGAAACTTGCTTTGACCCCTTCCCAAGGCTGCTAGGCCATCCATACATCTACTCACCACTCCACAGGGCCTAGGACCCATGAGGGTGGCGTGTCTACTACACACTTGGCAGTCTTCAAGCTCTCAGCCTGGGCTTTAAAAATATCAACACAAGGAACCCACAGGGCATGAGGTCTGCTGCACCTTGGCAGATTTCCTGCTGACTCAGCCCTGCTGGGAAGGAGCCAACCACGGTAACTCCTCTGGCCTGTGTGAGGAATATTTTTTGCAGACTGGTCTTCTATCTAATAGAAGAGACCAGGGCGGAGGGCTCTGCGGGTGCAGCCACATTCCTCCAGCTCATCGCTTCCCTGTGGGATTCCTCAGGCATAGAGCGTCCTCCATGGCTCTAGAAGACTTGTGTTGTTCTCTGCAGCGAGCAGGAGGCAGCCAGGATTCATATCTACCAGCTTCTGGCTCCCTTTCCCACCCTCACATTTTCTGCTTTTTGTTTATGGTTTGTTTTTTTGTTTGTTTGTTTTTTTGTTTTTTTCTCAATGACATAGCCCTCTGGCTCACTATCTGTGAAATGGCTAGAGTGAAACTCAGGACTTGATGCATTTGCAAAGAATGTTCTTCTAGTGGCTCCCTGTATTAGTCAGGGTTCTCTAGAGACCCAGAACTGATAGAATGGTTCACAAGCTGTGGTCTGACTATTGTAACAATGGCTGTCTCCCACCAGAAAGTCCAAGAATCTAATAGCTGTTCAGTTCCTAAGGCTGGATGTCTCAGAGGATCTTCACTATACACCAGAATCCTGAAGAAGTAGGCTCTAATGCCAGTGAAGGAATGGACTTGCCTGAGAGAATGAGTGTGAGCAGGCAGTGAGCAAGCTTCCTTCTTCCATGTCCTTCAGGCAGAAGTTAGTCCCCGATGCAGGGTAAGTCTTTCTACCTCGAATGATCCAATCAAGGAAAATCCCTCACAGGTGTTCCCAGCCACTTGGGCTTTAGTTAATTTCCAGATATAGTCAAGTTGACAACCACGAGTAGCCATCACAGTCCCCAGTACCTAATTCATCCCAGAAATAAGATAAGGGCTCCTGCTAAAGGTCGCGGGATCTTGTTCCTGGTGGCTGAGCAGTGAGTTTGAAGTGATTTAAAAGTGGACCTTCAAGCCAAGTGGTGGTGGCAAAGGCAGACAGATCTCTGTGAGTTCAAATCTAGTCTGGTCTACAAAGCAAGTTCTACAACAGCCAGAGCCGTGCAGTGAGATCCTGTCTCAAAGAGAAAAAAAAAAGGGAAAGAAAAGTTAAGGTTGTAGAACACACCATCTACCCCAGTATTCAATAGCACACAGGTTTGTGTGTCCAAGTCCTCTGTATTACAAGAACACACGACTTGGCATAAGGTCTGTGTCTCAGCCTAGCTGCCGTCCCCAGGTTGGGTTTGTTCACATTAAGAATCTTATCAACTACCAGAATCAGGACTTTGGGCTCCATGGTAATGTGTGAACTTTTCAATCTGAATGTATCTGTCTCTGGTCTGTGGAGAACAGCTAGTCTGGTTTCTCAGCTCCTCTAAGCAGGCTAAGAGGCAGGGAGGAAGACCCTGCAGCCAGTGCAAGGGTTGGTTAGCGGAGGGGTGCACCGCCTAGCTGATAGCTCCATGGCCAGACCTCCATCTTCAAAGCTTGTGTCCTGCAGTTGCTAGGCACACCTACCACTGAACTCCTGATTGTCCTTCAGTGCTGATCCTGCCCCTCTGATTCACACTTGAGGAATAACAGTCACTGGATAAAGAGCTGGAGAATTGCCATTATCTCCTACTTGGTGACACTATTGATAAATCAAGGACCTGGCCGCTCCTCTCCTAACCCACTGCCATAGCCTCCTGTCCCCTTCCCCAGATCCCTAGAATAGAGTCCCATAGTGTCTTGTCTTTTTACCCCAACCTTTACTCCATCACCTTCACTGTGGCCAGAGCTCATGAGTCCAGCTGGACCACTGTCTTATCCCAGAGATCGTCTAGCCCCCATCCCGTCCCCATTCCTTCTCTCACCACTGAGGTGGGCGGCTCAGGGCTTCCCAAGCAGGGTCTCTTTCTTTTCCTTCCCCATAGCCTGAAAGGCACCCTACCCCACCCTATGTGCACACAATATTGCCCATCAAGTAGCCATGAGTCCTCCTGCATCTCACAGCTGCCTTCCCATGGAATTGATGCCCGTGATGAGTTCTTGCCAAGGGACCAGGAACAGACTGGCAAGTGTCATTTCTGTTTGAATCGGGGAAGAGCAGGTGGATGTTGTTATTTAGCCTCCTATTGTTGCTGAGATGCTGGACCACTGAAGCCAAAGCCATATCAATCACCGAGCCTCTGTAAGGACCTTGGATGCTGAGCCGCTGGATACAGCCTGTGCATGGTACACACACACCAGTAGATTAAATGGGACTAACCACTGGAGTCTTGGGTAGCAGACAATAGCAGAGGCTAGCCTGCCCACCCAGACTAGTACGTTTAAGTCACTCTCTAGCAGACCACACTAAACACTGTTCTCTGGCTTCCTGTGATTTCCACAAATGAGGGGTATGCCCAATAAATGCCCTTCAAAGCTCTTCTACCAGACCAGCCCGCTCCGGAAATTTTCTTTCAACTTAATTCAACAAAGAATTATATAAATAAAGGTGGGTGGGGGCTGGGGAGATAACTTAGTCAGTCAATACTTTGCTATGCTACTGTGAGAACCTAAGTTCAACTCCTAGCACCCACATGAAAAGGTGTGTGTAATGGTATGTGTAATGTGTAATGGTATGTGCCTGTAATCTCGGCACTGTGGAGGAGGAGACAGGGGGATCCCTGGGGCTCAGTGACTGGTCACCTCAGCTGACTCGAAAGTCCCAGGTCCCGGTAAGGGAAGCTATCTCAAAAGATAATGTGAACAGTGACTGAGGAGCAACATCCAAGGTTGACCTCTGTCTTAGTTAGGGTTTCTATGGCTGTGATAAAATACCATGCCTGAAAACAAGCTGAAGAGGAAAGGATTTGTTTCAGCTTATAGTTACAAGTTCATCATCCAGGGAAGTCAGAGCAGGAACTCAAGCAGACCGGGAACCCGGAGGCAGGAACTGAAGCAGACGCCATGGAGGAGTGCTGCTTACTGGCTTTCTCCCCATGGCTTGCTGCCTTCCTATATCATTCAGGACATCTGTTCAGGGGTGGCACTGCCCCCAGTGAACTGAGCATCAATCACTGGTTAAGACAATTCTCTGCAGACTTACCTACAGGTCAACCTTATGGAGGCATGTTCTCACTTGAGAATCCCTCCTTCTAAATGATTCTAGCTTGTGTCAAGTAGACAAAAAACTAGCCAGATCAGCCTCTGAAAAAAACTATCCAGGACAATCTTTGAGTTGCATATGCACACACACACACACACACACACACACACACACACACACACACACACGGATGGCCACAGTCTCCATCCCTGGCTTCTACCAGGGCACTCAATTCAATGGCTTCTGTTGGACCAAGGGCTCTCTAGGCCCAGAGCCCACTTGACTGCCCCCCCCCTTTCTGGCCTCTGTTTACAAAGGTGGAAGAGGTCTGTGGGCCTGAGGCACCTCAGTTGCAAGCACTGAAAACAGAGCAAAGGCAGGAGAAGGGAGCCGCAGGCAGCCTTGGCAGGCTTACCTCTGGTATCACATGCAACACAAGGGAGCCATTATGCCCGCTGTCTTCAGTACTAGGGGAGAAAAAAAAAAAGCGACCCCCAGGTAACAAGCAGAAAGGCTGTTTGGAGGCCAAGGGAGGTCAGCTCACAGAGCGGGTGTGACAGCAGGCAGACGGCTGGGAGGGGAGCACACAGCTTGTGTTTTGTTCCTCACCCACTGGCTGCTAATGTCAAGCTCTGGGGGAAAGGGACTCTCAGTGCAGTCCTGGGGCAGAGGCTCGCTGAGATGGCTGTGTCCTTCCCGCTAGCCACTGGGCTCCAGGAGTCCAATGAAGGCAGTTGTTTGTTTATCTTTTCCCACTGGGCCTGGCCTGATTGATGACCCAGAGACAGCCAGCCGTCAACGCTTGAAGATCAGCTCCTGGCTACTCTGAGGATTAGAAAATGCCTGTCTCCCATCTGATCTGGGCTGCCCTGCCATCTACAAAAAGAAGACAAAGGAAGAGACAGTCCTCCTCCTTCCTGGAGAGAGTGGGGGGGGGGGGGGCAGAAAGCAGGGTTGGGCTGAGCCAATGGGATCCAGGAGAGGTAGAGTCAGAGTCTTGTCATTCTACTTGGAAGTATGGTCTAGTCTATCTACATTTCTGGACAGAGATGACAGATGTCTTTATAGTTTAATTAGTTTGAATTGAGGCCCTCTGTTACGTAGAGCAAAACCATCCTAAATTGATAAATCAGAAACCTGAGGTTTATTCTGGAGGCTGTGGAGAATAGATCATGAATATTGGTGGATGGATGGATGGATGGATGGATGGATGGATGGATGGATGGATAGATGGATGGACACTGTCTGGTCAAAAACACAAAGCTACTGTAAAGATGATAGGCTCATCAGAAGGGAGTTTTGTGAGTCAAGATCAGGAAGGATTGGAAGCAGGGAAAAGCTGAGGGTCCACTAGTCCGTGCCACCCCGACCCTTGCAAAGAGACTTCACCAGGAGCAAGAAGCCACCCTCGGAGCAGCCCACCCAGACTCTGAGACTGTGTCAACCTAGGAAGATACCAGACACCCATGCAATAGGCTCCTAGCCATGCTGTTGGGCTGATGTAAGAACTCCCAGAGACACAGCGCCCGCTGCCTTTCCACCCATGAAGACCAGAGCCCGGTCTCCTTATAGCCATACCAAGTCCTTACAAAGCACGGCTAATTGAAAACAGCCACATAAGTGCAGGCATCACCTCCTTGTTCCATTCACCAATAAACAATGCAGGAAGTCTCAGTCCCTAAGCTCAGGAAATGTGAGTGTAGGGACTTGGGAAAAAACAGATCACAGAAATGAGGGGGTGTGGTCCCTCTTGAGCTGCTTGGATAAGCCACACCGCCTGAGGCAGCCGCCTAATGCATCCTAAACACCCATTAGATGTTTGGTAAATGGACAACTGGATGCTTGGAGCACTTAAGGGACATTTGTGTGAAGTTAATCCAAAATCTCTTGGGAGCCCCATTGTGGACAGCACATGGAATCACAGACTTGGGTTAGTATAATAACTCAGCTCTCTTTGTTTCCTGGCTCATGACTCCAAGCCGTCCCTTTAGGACTTAGGACTTCAGTTCCCTCAAGAGTCACATAAAGAGGGAGACTTGCTTTTGTGCGGGTTGGTTTGCTGCTGAACATAGGGGTAGAACTTGACTCTGTGGAGAACAGAAAGCAAAGAATTAAGATAGGGCAGAGGGAGGATGAATGTGGGGGAAGGAGATGGTTGGAGGGGTTGGAGACACTGGCTTGTCGCTGGGCATGAATACTTACGCGTGATGATGCCCAGTCTCCTAAAACATATTCTTTCCTAGGCTAAATGTTACACTGGTGGGTTCTGTTTAAGGAGAGTGTTCCTCTGTCTTCTGGAAACGAGACTGACTCAGATTTCCCTCGGTTGTATTAGCCCAGGCTGAATGGCACGCTACTGAATCCACTATTGCACCCCCAAAAGGTCAGTGCTCTAACAGGTTCACAGGCTTCCTCCGACATCACCTGCACTCTGTTGGGCAGCTTGGTCACAGCCTTCACTGTTTATATCCCACTTCAAATCCCTGAGGCTCACATATCCCTCTTCTTTTGTATGAGTGTTGGAGGGAAGTAGGAAGGTGTGTCCTTAGAGGTGGCCTCTCAGAGAGGAGCTTCCTCAGAAAGATGCTCAGTTAGTAGCTTTTCCGTCCCCTTTCATGATCCCCACAGTGTCTTCAGGGCATCAGCCTGTTGGGCTAGCATATAATAAACCCAGCGTAGTTGCTCACGCTGTGGAATGCCCAAAAACAGATAGTTAGGCCTTAAATTACAGAAATATAATTAGTTCCCCTGGGGCTTTGTATTCAAGAAGCTAGTGTAAAAGATGCCTTTGTTCTAGAACATTCTTTCTATCTTCCTTATAATCTGAGTATCCTATAGTCTCCTTTATCCTGTAGTATATAAATGTCTCTGAGGGAAGCTGTCCCTATTAGCATGTGAAAACCATGCTTATCCATCGCTAATCACAGCCCCCACCTGAACCCCACTAAACTTCCCAGAGGCCAGAGAGCAAACGCACAGTGTGAAAACAGGAGAAGAGACTGGAGGGTGGAGAGAGGGGACAGAGAGGGTAAGATCGAACAAAACCTTTGCTCCACGTATCTCACCTAGAAGAGAAAGCTGGCAAGAGCTGGACAGGACAACACAGTCTTTCTCAAGGAGGCAACCCCCTTCTCAAGGCAGCAGAGAAACTGAGGCAAAAGCCAACTTAGGCATGTACAGCAGAAGGGAGAGAAGATGCCAGCAATGGCTCAGAGGAGCTCCTCAAAACATGTACGATCTATTGGCTCAGAGAGACTTCTGAACAAGCCACCTTGTGGCAAAACACAGGGTCTCATATGCTTCTATTCCCTCCACAGAGCCCTGGCAACTCCGGTAGAAAGGCTCCTGGAAGGTAGTAGCTAATGTCCCCCATGATGTGACTGACACCACCTTCCCACTGTGCATGGCTTTCTCTGAGTACTTCTAGCACCCAGACCATGGCAAGCAGTTGGACAGGAAAAGCCACATTGAGTTCTGTGCCATTTTAAAGGGTGTACATGAAGAACGAGGGCAGAGTCATTTGATGAAGATGGGAGTCAAATGAATATTCCACTCTTGCTTCAAATGAACCAGGAATGTATGGCCCACTGAAGGCAAAAGAACATTCTTCTAGGTCATATTGATTATCTTTGGGGATAGAAACTGTTTTGTAGTTATTGCTGATTGAAAGGTTTTTCTATTAATTCTTACTGGAGGACAGAATCAGGAATATTGAATGCCTAATTGCCTCTGAATTAATTACACCCCCAAATGTAATATCTTAACCAACACATCATGCAATCAATGTCCTGCTGTATGCTAGTGGTTCAAGAAGCCATGGAAGGTCACCACTGGGTGAGGGAGGGGAGCACTAAGACACTGAGCCATGGGGTTAATGCAGGTCATCTCCTACTTGAGTCTTGGTTCTGTTCTCACTCAATATTGGCCCATTCATAAAGTGACTAGACAGAAGTCCCCTCTCATCAAGGATCCAGAAAAGCAGAAGCAAGGAGAGACCTTTGCTGGAGAAGACTGTGGGAGAAAGGGTGAGACACAAAACGGAGTCAGAGGCATGACTTCGGACACCAGACTTGGTACCATCATGGTCCAGAGACCCTGAAGACATTAAGCATCATCCTGTGCCCTATGGCCTATACTGACATATGAAAAGAATGAGCCCTGATTTTGCATAACTCATAATTCATTCATGTATGTAAAGGTATAAATTCTGCTTATTGTTTTAAAATATTTATTTAGCTGGGTGGGGGTGGTTCACACTTTTAATCCCAGTACTTGGGAGGCAGAGACAGGTAGATCTCTATAAGCTCAAGGCCAGCCTGGTCTACAAAACGAGTTCCAGGACAGCCAGAGCTGTTACACAGAGAAAAGCCAATATATACGTATATAGTTCCTCCCAATACCAGCACTGATCTAGGTGTTAAGGTGACAGCCACAAAGAAATCTGACTGAATCCCTGACCTTAGAGAGCTGGAAGTAAGTGCCGAGCAAGGTGTATAAATGCAGTCAGCTCTCTACATCCTCTGGTCCTGTACAAGAAGACTCAACCAAGCACAGACTGAAAATATCTGAAAAACACTGCATTGTATTGAACATGTACAGACATTTCTTTTTGTCTTTGTTCTCTAAACAATACAGCCTAACAAGTATTTACATTACATGTACATTATACTGGGCACTGTAAGTAATGATTCGAATAATCTCAAATGTAGGGAAGGATATGTGTAGGTTATATGCCAGAATTACAACATTTTATGTAATGGACCTGAGCATATATGGATTTGGGTATATGAACAGGGTCTTGGAGCCAATTCCCAGTGGATATCAAGGGACAATTGTGAAATGTATATCATGCTAAGACCAAGTCAATGAGGGGGACAATTAATCAGAGAATAATGAAATAAAACAATGAGACCATGAAAATTGACAAGGGAGTATAGACAGTGTCCTCAAGAAGTGTAGCTGTGACAGGAAGCAGCTGAGCTGGGTGTGGACAGGGAGGAAATGGAATCACAAGATGAGTTTTGTTTTATGAGGGAAATGTACAGCATGTTTGAATGTCTTGTTAATCCACACAGGAAGAAAACCTGGGTTCGGAGGAAGTCAGACACTGCAAGAAGAATGTCTAGAAGCAGGTGGGAGAAAGTGGGATCTGACATCATAGATTAGATCTCATCTGGATGCAGAGACCTCTGTCCACAATGAGAGGAGAGATTTGGGGGGCAATCAGGAGGGAGTCGGGGACTCTTAGGTGGCTTTATGTTTTCACTGAAGTAGGTACAAGGGCCTGAGATGGGGGCATTGAGAGTTTCTAAAGACCAGAGAGTGGGAGTGTGGCCAGATGCATGGAACCACAGTCCAGAGCTCAAGGAGAAGTCATACAGCATAGCTATGCTTTCTTGTAGCTACGTTGGCTTCCAGGGTGCAGATTGCTGTGGGGCGGGCAGAAAGCCGGACTTTCAGAAGCATGGTGATTTCGTAAGGAAGCATCACAGGCAGAGTGTTGGAGGGTAGAGAGCAGGCAGGGACTGTCAAGACAGCCTGGGGAGTTCACACTGCAAGAGGGATAGGAGAGGCAACAGTGAGAAGCGGGCAGAGCTCAGGGAAAGGCCCTCCTCATGGGGTCAATGGATTACTGAATGCAAGAAACCAATGGGAGATGGCGTTCAGATACCAGCTGCAGCTTCAATTTAGGTAAATCTTCACTCAAGCATCCTGCGGGACTCTTAACAGCAGGACCACGGGCTGTCTCTGACTCTTTTACAGGTCTTTAGGACTCTACTCCTCATCCTGGGTTCCCTTGCCCAGCCTTAATACATGTGGAGGTGCTTAGTCTTACTGCAACTTGAGATGCCATGTTTTGTTGATACTTATGGGAAACCTGCCCTTTCCTAAAGAGAAATGAAGGGGGAGTGGATGGGGGGGGTGCAATAGAGGGGGTATGGGGGGAGGGACTGGGAGGAGAGGAGGGAGGGGAAACTGTGGCCAGGATATAAAATACATAAGTAAATTTATTTAAAAAAAAAAAAAGACATACAAGGGCTAAGGGAGCCTAAGCTACGTCCTTCCTTATCCCATTTCCAAGTCATAAATCCATTCAAGAGAAACAAACAAACAAAAAAATCCCCACCTGCTTTACAAGGTACACATGGGGTCCACCCCACAAACCCGTTTCACAGACATGATAAATGAGACTGAACAAGGAAGGGGGCTTCCCAGTGGACATGTCTATAGCATGCTGAAGGGACGGCTCCTGTAGTTCCAAGTCACCAGCCCAAGTTCCCACTCTATTTCACTTTGTTAATACAGATGGCTGTGAGCCACCTGCTGTGGGTGCTGGGAACTGACTCAGATTCTCTACAAGAGCGGAAGGTAAATGCTTTTAACCACGGAGCCTTCTCTCCAGCCCCCACCCTTGTTTTATACTTTCTCACCAAGAGACCTCTCATCCTCACCAAATTTCAAGTGAAATTGACAATTTAACAGGGTTCAGCAATCTGACCCTCAGTCTGCGTGATCTGGAGATTTTTCCTAAGAATGGAGCTGGCTTGCTTCTGGGTGGTGGGTAGGAGTGCATTGTGACCTCCTTCCTACCCTGGGCTAAGGATGCTCACTTCCTTCTTGTGCCTGTAATGTCCCCCACGTGAAGCTGGGATCAGACCCTATTATCCTTGAGTTCCTAACTTGCAAAATGGAGCATCCCTCAAGCAAGCTTTTTTTTTTTTTTCCTCCTCTTTCCAGTGGGAACCCAGCTTGCATTTATAACTTGATCACCATTAGCACACCACTTTCAGAGCACTTTGGGGATTTTAAAGTGACTGCTCTAATTGCCCCCGGATCAGCCCCCTGAATACTTTTTTTAAAATGCTAATAGTCATATGTTCCACTGAGAATTTGAAAAAGAAAAGAAAATGAAATCGCACTTTTATAAAAATTATTCACTGTTACCCTAAAAACACATTCCATTTGAGATTTCATTTCAGCTCTGAAGACAAGGCTGAGAGGGGGTGGGAGCAGCCTGGGCCAGCCCTGCAACAGGAGAAGCCACAGAGGGGTTGTTCCCCAGGTGGCCTGGGCTCCTGAGCAGGCCATGGGGGGGCCCCACTTCAGATAACAGACTTGGCCCTGAACCACGCTTGATAAAATCAGCCCCTTTACTAAAGACCTTCAAAGGCCTCATGAAGGGAGATCTATTCTCCTCTGTGTCCCTTCCAGTCTCTCTCACAAACAGCCCCAAGACACCAACCCAGGAGGCCAAGGCTCCTTCCCACCTCAGCCCTTGGCTGGCAGAGACTGAAACGGAGAGGAAGCCAGCCCTCCTGAGAGTGCATGGGGTCTCAGGGCTCTCAGTGGCCCCTGCTGAACGGGGACCCAGGCATAGTTGTCGGAGCCCTTAGGAACATCATACCTGATACAGAAGGCTCTAGAAGGACAGGAATGCCACCAGAAACTGACCTGCCTGTGTTCAGAACAAACAAGGCCAAAATCACCGTGCACAAGCTGCCGGCTGTGCCCGGTCCCCACACTCCTGATCTGTGTTGGGCTCCTGGCAGCACTGGTTACGTGGCCACCCTCACTCTACCCTGGTCTGCCTAGTTCAGATCCAGCCAGTCATCTGCCCTGTTCCTTCTCCCTGCTTTACAAATCCTCCCGTAGGCCTCTCCCTGCTCCCCATGCACCCCCTGCAGAATCCCAGCCCTCCCCTGCTCTGCAGCCCCTGTAAGATCCTCCCACCTTCCTGCTTTTTCTCTGGTCTCAGTGTCTGGCACAGTTGACCAGACCTAGGGTCCGGACACATTGGAGCTGGGAGGCAGACGGAGTGTGGCTCAGGAAACGAAGCTCTGGTATTATCATCCTCACCCAGCCTTGAGTCTGTGGGGAAGTCACTGGCCTCTTTGGACCTCAGTTTCTCCATCTACAAAACAGAAAAGTTTGGAATATATTCCCATCAGTACTCTTCTGTCGAAGATTCTACCTGGAGGAGAGTGGGCATGGTCATCTTGTCACATCTCCATTCTGGCTGTGCACCAAGATCTGCTGGGGACATTTTTTTTTTTTTTTTTTTGGTTTTTCGAGACAGGGTTTCTCTGTGTAGCTTTGCGCCTTTCCTGGAACTCACTTGGTAGTCCAAGCTGGCCTCGAACTCACAGAGATCCGCCTGGCTCTGCCTCCCGAGTGCTGGGATTAAAGGCGTGCGCCACCACGGCCCAGCGGTGCTGGGGACATTTTTAAAGGCACTAAAAACCACCCTCACCACCACCCCCAGAAAAATGAAGCCAGAGCCTCGGGGGCCAAAGCCATGTATTTGAAGTTGCTATGTCATCCCACTGCTTAGATGAATTAGTGGGAAACAGAGAGTCGAGGGAGCACTCTGTCTCGGTCTCATCTTGAAGACCGAGTCCATCCTCAAGCCAGCATTCCCAAGTTCCTGGACCAGATCCACTTTCATGCAGAGGTGTTAGAACTAGGTGGAGAGCCTGTGTGAGCTGACTCTTGCAGGGACCACCTCCTACCCCTTCTCAGTAGCCCAGCTATCTGTATCCATTTAGTTTTCCATCAGCCACCGGTCCACAGAGGCTTGCAAGCAGGCACCCTGATGGACGGCCCAGAGCACCTGGACTATATCAGTAAGATGGTAGGTTGGAGAATGATAACTCTCCCTTGTCACATTGTAAAAAAAGGAGGAGGAGGAGGAGGAAGAAAAGAAGAAGAAGAAGAAGAAGAAGAAGAAGAAGAAGAAGAAGAAGAAGAAGAAGAGGAGGAAGAGGAAGAGGAAGAGGAAGAGGAAAAAGGAGAAATTTGTAAATTTGTAAGGAAACAGACTGTGAGAGCCAGCAGGACCAGCTCTGCTTGATGAAGGGAGGGGAGAAGAGAGTAGGTTAGTGCTGACAAGCGCCCCTCCAGACCTGGAAGGAAAGTCCTCAGGTTGAGCTGATTTTTGCCCTCTGGCTCAGTCTGCTGACCCTGGGCAGGGATTACTTGCGGAAAGCCACCTGGTTGGGCCAGGCAGCCATTCTCACCTGGGCGCCTGAGCCCTGTCTCTTTCTAGAGCCCAGAGCAGGTGCTCTTCTATCTCCCTAAGAAGCCCCGCCCCCCAGGAGACTTGTCTTTGCCCTGGCTGCTCCCTGCTCCCAATAGTTCAGGGGGAACTATAATGTTCTGTTGTTGTTGTTGTTGTTGTTTTTCTGCGCCTCCAGGTATGGTAAGGTATGTTTTCCGTTTTGTTTTGTCTTATTCCCAAAGTCAATTGGCTTGGTGACCCAGCCACAGCAGAAGAGAGTTCAAACCTTAGCTTTTCCTCCTAGTACTGGCATAACTTCTCTGACCCTCTTTCCGCCGTCTCCAACATCCGGGTAGAATGGAGCCCAGCTCTGAGGTTGTACAGAGGGAGGGGCTAACTACACACGTCCCCATGCCCACAGCCAGCACCAACAGAGACAAGGAATACTCCCTCCCCACCTAGACTCAAGTGTGTCTAATTCTCCTCTGTTTCTTCATAGGTACAGTGAATATTCAGCAAATAGGTGCTGAAGCCATGGCAAAGAGCCTGGAAGAGAAGGTCTAGGCTTGATCCCTCCTGGAACCATCATAGAATCAGCACAAAAAGCTGCCCTCCTTTCCTTGATGAATGCTGGCCATCCTGTGGCCATTTCCTCCTTATTAACACCCAGCTTCAAACACATTTCCCTGGAACAATAGGAGGAAATGAGAGGGAACTGGGAACTCAGCCGGAATACTGCTGAATAGCTCAGAAGCCTGTGTTCAGGATGCTGGTGGTACAAAGCAGGGAGAGGGAGAGGGTTAGTTTGACAGGGAAGGACAGCAGGAAACTGTGCTCTCTCGAGCTCTCTCTCTGTGATGTGTGCAACGCATGTATCTGTGGGCATGTGTGTGGGTGATATTTATGTTATATGGTGTAATATGTATATGACACATATGTATGGTTTGTGTGTGAATGGTACGCATCTATGGTGTGTGGGTATGTATGTGATGTGCAGCATTTATGTGCTGTTGTGTGGGCTGTGTATGTGGTAGACAGGTGGGTGGAATACTGCCTGTCAGTGATGAGACTTGATCTTAGAAGTTCTTCAGGTAGAAGTAGCCCTGGAGCAGGACAACGGGGTTGTGAACACTGTGGAAAGCACAGAGTGCCGAGCTGAAGAATACTCTCAGGGAAGCTGGTATTCGTTTCTGCTACAGAGAAGCATGGGCTTTGGGAAGTGGTCACTGCCAGAGTAAGAGCTGGTGAAGTCAGGAAATGCCTCCCAGCAGAACAGACCAATCTGATGGAGTCCTGGAGGCAGGACCCAAGTGTTTGCCGAAGGTCAGGAGCACTGCAGAAGACCAGGAGTGTGTGTATACAAAGGTCATCAGAACTCAGGTGGAGTAGGCCATCTCTGAGACGCCATCTCTCTCTGAGTCTCTGTTTCTGTCTGTACCTCCATCTTCCCCTCTTTTCTCTGAATCACATGTGCTCTTTAGCTCTCTCTATCCACCACAGCGCCTGTGATCCTGAAGGGTCCAATGCTGCACATCGCCTCGTCTCTAGGTCATATGCTCCAGTCCTTCCTTCAA
>CABHPP010136479.1:0-10000 GCA_902168425.1 Peromyscus attwateri | reverse complement strand
ATCTTTACATGCTGCTTGTCCTGGCGGTTGCTGGCTGGCAGGCTGGCAGGCAGTCTCCTTCTGCCTTCCTGCTCTTTTAATTCTCTCTGTTAGTCCCGCCTACTTCCTGCCTAGCCACTGGCCAATCAGTGCTTTATTAGCAACACATTTGCCATACAGAACATCCCACAGCAGAAGTGAGTTAAGTTAAGCCAGAGAAACCTCCCTACATTACTGTCCATGACACCCTCCCCACACCCTACCAGCCATTCCTTCCTAGTTGTCTCTCTTATGGAGCTGGGTCTCTTTGTCAGCAATTTCCCATCCCCCTCTACCCTCTGCAGCTGAGAAGCCCAAAGTACCCTGGCCCTAAGAACACCAGTGTCCTATGACAAGCACAGGCTACCACACCTCTCTCAGTGGCAGTCCCTACATCAACATGTGCTACCTTACCTGCCTTGTTCCTCTCCTAGAGGGTCATCCAGAAGCTGAGTAGGGGCCAGAGAGGGTGTGGCTGCCTGCAGAAATAAGCATTCAACCTTTGAATTGCTCACCCAATATCAAATATGAATATGAAATATCAAATTTGAGTTTTTTTCTATCAAATACTACAAAACTTGTGTTTAGTACAATACTTTTGTTTGTTTGTTTGGTTTGGTTTGGTTTGGTTTGGTTTGGTTTGGTTTTTTAAAGGCATGTGTCACCACCGCCCAGCCAGGACAACACTTTTTAATCCCAACACTCAGGAGGCAGAGGCAGGTGGATCTCTAAGTTTGAAGCCAATCTAGTCTACAGAGTGAGTTCCAGGACAGCCGGGGCTATACAGTGAGACCCAGTCTTGAAAAACAACAAGAAAAAAATCTTTTTGTCTCCCCAACTTTATAAGACTTGTAATAGTGTTTTAATCCTCTCCATCAAGCAAACCTTTGTTCACTCCAAAGCCCACTGCTCAGCCCTTTCCTCCTTGGAACAGCGACTTCTTCCTCTACCCCCTCCATCTCCTGTGCACCCATTCTTTTCAGAATAGCCAATTGAATAAGACAGTGAGGTCACAGCCAACAGGGAAAAGACACCATGACCACTCCTTAGAATAAAAACAAAAACACAAACAAACAAAATGCACTTCTTCCCATCTCTGCGTGTCCGCTGTTCCCATGGGCACCCTCCTTACCAAGAGTAAAGTTTGACCAGACACTTCAGTTGGAGTGGTGTCTCTTTGCCACCCACCACTTATTTCTGGCACAACCCTCTGTCTATATCCAGCAGGTCGCAAAGGGCGCTTCAAATGGGCACACACCATATCAATTCCCAGCCCCTCCCACCTCCTCAAACACTCACTACTCCATCGGCCCAGGTCCTCATCCTGTCTCCTTTCCTGCTTGGGTATAGAAGGGAACTCTGACCACAAGGCTGCAACCACCATTCCAGTCCCTCCACCTGGAGGGGAGAGACTGTGAGTCAGTTTCCTCGGTAGGCAGACAGATAGGGGGAGGGGCCATGGCTAGGTAATAAAGGTGGTGCATTTCCAAGATGGCAGCTTCTTCCTCACCCTGCCAACTTGAGACAAAAGCTTGGCGACCTTGAAGGCTTTTTCTCCCTCCAACAGGCCCCTGCTGATGGACTGTCTCAACAAGTTCAAGACCTGATCAG
This sequence comes from Peromyscus attwateri, assembly GCA_902168425.1. NCBI lineage: Eukaryota > Metazoa > Chordata > Mammalia > Rodentia > Cricetidae > Peromyscus > Peromyscus attwateri. The sequence goes on along the minus strand of CABHPP010136479.1, from coordinate 8,371 downwards.
GACAAGCCGGCCAATCAACCAAGCTATCTTTCTTCAAACCAACCAATCCCAAATTAGGAAAGGAAAACTCTCCAGAGACCCCAGCCCTCAGTAAGAGGCTGGATTTTTTTTTTTTTGCCTTCCTGAGTCCCCCCTTTGCTTTGCAAAGGTCTTTTTCTCCGTGTGTCTGCTGTATGCATGTGTTTCCTCACTCCCAATAAGCGCCTTCCTTCAACTGGTGACTCTGTGGTGTGAGATTGCTCTGCTGTCATGCTCAAGATGTCTCCTGCCTTTTATTCTTTAACTGGCCCAGTCAGGACCTCTGGACTGTATGAGAAGGGCTCTGCTGCCTAGGGAGGGTCCCAGCTGCAGTTTGGACCAGCTTGGAGTGTCCCTCACCCAAGGCTGAAAGTGAATGAAAAAAAGAAATGGAAAGGAAAGGACATGCCTGCTCCTAGGTATGGTGGAAGAGAAAATTTATTATAAATATGTGGGAGAGCGTAGTCACAGGCAGGTGCATCTGCGAGAGTCCAGAGTGGACATGACCAGACTGAGCTGGGCCATGTGGGGAGGAGGGGGAGGGGAAGAGAGAGGGGAACCAGGTGCAGCAACCAGGAGGCCAAAGGTACTGAAAAAGGGCGAGTAACCAAAACGTCTGGATTATATAAGGAAGGGCATCTCAGCCCCTGGGCTGGAGAGTTCAGGGTAAGGGGGCAGGGTATGCCAGCCATACCTTGTAACAGGTAGGGACTGAGGGATGCCAGAAGAACTTAGCAGCAAGTCCACTTTGATATGTTAACTAGGCACCTCCGCTGTTTGTCCTGGGTTTGAAACTTGACTGAAAGGAAGAGCCTCTGAATTACAATGGAGATGGAGCAGCCAGGAGACCTTGGAGCTCCAGCACCAGCAAGGTGCAAATAGTCAACTGGATGGAAGGGAGGAGTCAGCAGAGGCCTGGCACAGGGCACAGCCCACAAGAGGCCATGCATGAGGCCAGGAACGTAGAGGTGGCCCTGAGACCGATCCTTGACGGTCTGATGAGGCAAAGGATGTGGGCAAAGACAGAGACCCACTGAGGACACAGCCCCTGGTCCCAAGGATAAGAGGATATGAAAGGCCTTGGGGGGTTTCAGGCAGGACAGAGGCTTGTTCAGGTAACCTGGTGACCACATTCTTCCTAAGACGCCTTCTAGACAGAAGCACAGCTCCACTCACACCTTCTCTTCAATCCCCATAGCCCCAGAGGCAGGCCAGAGGCCAGTCATCCTCTCCCCCCAGTGCTCAGTGACACTACTGAGGCCTTGGTCCCAGGGACAGCTGATGGCACTGAAGGCCTTGGTGGTAATAAGAGATGAAAGGTTGCATTATGAACAAGAATTCCTGGAAAGAAACTATGTCTACAAACCTGACTCATTGATTCAAACCCTAATGACTGTGGAGAATTTGCAATGTGGCAGGTCCAGAGTCTAATTACAATCTATCTTTTGCTCTCTCATAATGAGCCGCTCCTTGCCCATCTCTATGTCAGACCTAACATCTTGATAAAAAGATAAAAAAAAAAAAATCATTGGAATGTATTAGTTTAACAAAACTTTATCCTCTACCACCCAAAAAGGCTAGAAACGCTTGCTATCAGAGAGCGTCTGAGACCTGGACCTGAAATGTCTCCACCTGGCTGGAACCTCCCTCTCTGGTGTTCCCACCAATGCAGACAGAAATCTGCAGAAGCAGAACTGTTCCTTAACCAGAACAGCAGGAGGGTCACTGTCTCTCCTGGGAGTGGAGACTGGATAGCGTGTATGTTTTGTTTTATGATTTTCTTTTTTCTGTTACTTATAAAAACTACATGAAACTGCTTCCACATTGGAGCATGGAATTTGGAGGTAACTAATCTATTTCTCTGGGCCATGATCACTCAAATGTGGCTCCAAGAAGAAACTACCTCTTCCTCCCTTGGAGGTGAGAGCTTTGTTTCGTGTTGACAGGGTGACCAGATTTCTAGAGGGTCAGGGTTCAACCTGGGGTCTCCTATGGGTCAGGTATGGGGAAAGAGTTAGGAGAGAGGCCCAGAGCTTGAGAACCAGCTCTGCTCTGCCACCCAATGCCCTCTGAGTGATGGAATATACTTACCTTCAAACCTTGTTTTCCTCTTCTAAGGAAACATCATGAAACAAACCTCAAGGGGACTGCGAACTCAGTCGAGCCTCCCTCCCCACCCCCACTCCCAAGATCCCACTAATAGGACCTCAGCCCCCTGACGACCCTGCTGTGAGACTTTGGGTGGGTCACATTTCCCTTGGGGCACGTGCCCTCATCTGTAAATTGAGACTGAATTAGACACACCACAAGGCCTTTTTAATAAGCACCCCACCCCCTCTCCAGGGTCTAGCACAGCCCCGGAAACCCACAGAAATGAGCTCTTCAGGTGTTGTGTTCACCCAGCTAACCACTGGCTCTGCACAGATCTCCAGCGGCGGTGTCTTCTCTTTTCATATTTCATCACCAGATGATTCTTCACTTCCAAGTTACTGGGAGAGAGGCCTAGCCTGTGGGGGTGAAGCCAGGTGGAGCAGCCTGGGAAAGGAGCCACATTCCTCGGCTCTCCCAAGGGATCATGGGTCCAAGCCTGTGGCTTGTCAATACAGAGCCTCTCCTGGGGCACTGACTCCACCCACCAGGGCCATGTATAATTGACGAACCTTCTTTCTCCCTATGCAGAGTCTGAGCTGGTACAACCATAATGCAGGATGTTAAAAGCTTCCTGGGAAGCCACTGCAAGAGGGGTAATTAACGTAATGAAGGGCTTTCTAATCTTGCTTCTTGTTGCAACGTCCATTCCCTACAAATTCTCCTGAGAGGCTTCCAGAAGCACCCAGGCCTTTAGCACCTTCGCCTTCCCCCTTCCTTGCATCTGTTCCAAATTTGTCAGGAGAGAGAGAGACAGAGAGAGAGAGAGAGACACAGAGAGAGAGAGAGAGAGAGAGAGAGAGAGAGAGAGAGAGAGAGAGAGACAGAGAGAGAGACACACACACAGAGAGAGAGAGAGACAGAGAGACAGAGAGAGACACAGAGAGACACAGAGAGACACAGAGAGAGACAGAGAGAGAGACAGAGTCAGAGAGACAGAGAGACAGAGAGAGAGACAGAGTCAGAGAGACAGAGAGAGAGACAGAGAGACAAAGAGAGAGAGAGACAGAGAGAGAGACAAAGAGAGAGACAGAAAGAGACAAAGAGAGAGACAGAGAGAGAGACAGAGACAGAGACAGAGACAGAGACAGAACCCCATCATGGAGCCAGGCCTGTACACCCTGTTAGATCAGGACTGATGGAGTGACATGGAAATAAAAGAATCTCCAGAAGTAGAATTGTTCTTTAATCAGAACGACTGAAGGGCCGCAGTCTCTCCTCAGAGTGGAGACTGTGTTTGCTGTGTGGATCTCTTGACCAGAAGCTTCCACAGGTGCTGTCAGTCAAGTCATCCTGTCCACAGCTTCTCAGTCCACCTGAGGCTTTAGGTCATTAGCCCTTCACACCCCAGGCTACAGACGAGAGGGCTGAGCCATGTTTCTGAGACCCCACTCTTTACATAACATATTACTAGTCTCCAGAAGGATGTTGCGGTAGAGCTGGGGCAGCAAGGGCAGGGAGCTCAGTTGAAACATGGAAGGTTCTGTGGACCAGCTGCTCCCACGCAGGGCCTCCCAGCAGGCTAAAGAAGCAGGTGGGCAGCAGTTGTGGTTTCATGGGTGTGAACCTGAGCCTCAGAGAGGTGCTAAGCACAAGCCGTCTCCTATAGGGATGCAGAAATAGCAGGACCAGGACCCGAGGCAAAGTGCTCCAAAAGCTGCTGGACCACTGTGAACAAATGCATCCCCAGCTAAGTGCCTTCCTCCTCTTCCGGCCCTTCCAAAGAGTGGAGAAGCCACATCTTCTTTCCCTTGCTGAAGGAAGCAGCCTTGCTGCTTTCCTGGCATGCAAGGTGGAGGGAAGGGTCTACAACCTCAAGTGCACACAGCCACAGCCCCAATGCAGTGGACTTACTTTGATTTGATAGGCACAGTTAAAGTGAATCCTCAACTAGCCTGCTGCAGCTCAAGAAATGATTAAAGGGGCTTTGGGTAGGACAGAGTCAGCTGGGCTGGGATCCACCAGATGCAAAAGCTCAGGACTTGGGTAAGCTTCATTTGCTTCTCAGGGAAACTGAGGCAGCCACCTGCAAATGTAGAGCATCCCAATGCTGTGGGGTAGTAGAAAGGCTTTATGGCTGCACACAGGTACCTGGGCTTAGTTCATAGCCAGCACAGGAGTTGCCAAGCCAGGAGCACGCCTCCAAGTGGCACTCATGCTAGGCTGGGCTCATGCCGCAAGGAGACACCTTGGTGGTCTAGGCAGGGGTCTCACCCCCTTCCCCTTCCTCATTCACTGTGTCTCCTCACATCTCTCTTGTTCCGTGTGTTTCTGGTCCAATCCAGGAATATGCTGTGTTTGGTCCCAAGAGGACTTAAGTGAACTCAGAAAAACAGGAGAAAAACAAGAGGTGATGGGATCTCGGGAGCCATCAAGAGAGAAACAACTCAAAAACTGAGCTGAGAAAGAAAGCTTCAGCAATAACGTCATCGGTGGCATTCTGCTGCGCACGGCGGGGATTTCCTTCCGAAGCCAGTCCCCTCCTTTTCCTTTGTCACTATGCCAATCTCTCCAGAGTCCCTGATATTTCTAGTTTGCCTCAGGCTGAAACTCAGAAGTTCCTAGATATTAAAAATTAACATGGCACATACAGTATTCTAAAAGCAAGAATGATTTACAATCAAGATTTTTTTTTTTTTTTTTTTTTTTTTTAGGTTGCATGAAGTTTCGTGAACAAGGAAGAGGGGTGAATCTGGAAAGAGCTGTGGAGGTTGACTATGATCAAAACATGTATGGAACTTGAAACTTTCAAATAACTAATACAAATTTAATAATAATAATAATAAACAGTTAAGCCGGAGAGACGGCTCAACAGTGAAGAGCACTGGCTGCTCTTACAGAGGACCCGGTTCAGTTCCCAGCACCCACATGATGGCTCATAACTGTAACTCCCGTTCCAGAGGATCCAGCGCTCTCTTCTGGTCTTGTCAGGCATTGCATGCATGTGGTGCACAGACATAGATGCAGGCAAAACCACCCACACACAAAATAAAAATACATAAATCATTTTTAAAAACCCACCAACAGGGGCTGGAGAGATGGCTCAGAGGTTAAGAACACTGCTTGTTCTTCCAAAGGTCCTGAGTTCAATTCCCAGCAACCACATGGTGGCTCACAACCATCTGTAATGAGATCTGGTGCCCTCTTCTGGCCTGCAAGCATGCATGTAGGCAGAACACTGTATACATAATAAAATAAATAAATAAATAAATAAATAAATAAATAAATAAATAAATAAATCTTTAAAAAAAAACCCACCAACAACAATAGAGTAATGATCTGCTTTAACATATTGGCCTGTGAGCATCTACAATATTTAAAGAATTTTTTAAAGGATTTAAAACAACAGCTACCTTTTGATTTGTTACCCTGCACTGCTGTTGTAAAGAATTTAGTAATTCCATCCATTTGCTGCACAGACGTTTCCAGGCTCCTGCTTCACTGTAAGGCTTCAAGCTTTCCTCTGACATCTGTGCACTGCCCAAATCTCAGGTCATTTAATCCTCCAATCAAGCAACACATTGTCCCAGTGTGAAATGCATGCACAGAGGCAGTCTGGTCAGAAACCGAGGATGATGACCCGAAGGAGGATTGGACTCCTCTGCCAGAGCACAGGGGTGGCATCATAGGGAGGTCTAGAGACCCCACAGCAAGCAACATAAAGCAGCTGAGGTTCCTTTTTAACTTTTGTGTAGTGAGAGAACCTGTTGCCTTTGGTACGGCTCTGGGCTACAGAATGATGTTTCCGTCGGGGACCACAGAACGCAACAGTGGCCTCATGAGACTAGATAGCTCAGTGATATCATAGCTGTCTAACTCACTCTGTGATGTTCACAATCCCATGACTCATCCTCTGACCATCCTGTGGTGAAGCAAGCCACGACTGAACATTCAGTTCTAACTAATAGTATCTAGGGGAAATTAGCAGGTTCTGAGGTCTTCAAAACTCACACATACCAAATGGTGGGCAAATATCAAAACAAGGTCTTGTTGTCATTTAACGTAATTTAAAATCTTGTTTGGGGCTGAGGAGATGGCTCAGTGGTTAAGCACTTGCTTAGCAAGCAGGAGGCCTGAAGTTGAACCTCAGCAAGTGGAAAAGCTTATTTTTCTGACCTTGTCACATGCCAGTCTCCCCCATAAAGCATTAGCAGTGCCCCACAAATGCCCAAGCACATAAAGTAAACACACTTCGGACCATCTGGAAAGGCTGCGTGGAGCAAGTGAGCAGCAAATGTCACTTGCACACTGTTGAGAAATGAGGAGACATGGACCTGCCCAGTTAATTTGGATGCTGTCACCATTTTGATGACACATCTCAGAAGACACCTTCTTCCTGCTGGGTGTAGATCCATTAATCCTACCGAAGTCCTCGAGACAGGCAGCAAGTGTTGGTGCCATTTAAATCAACCACAGCCTGATGACCAGGGAACATCTCCCACGACACTGGACAAGCCAGAAAGAGGGTCTGGATGCCCAGAGACATTTGTTGCGCCTATTCTTTTAACAAGGATGACTTGGGTCTCGCCCCGGACCCAGCCAGTAACTGACCCTTCCATGGAGTTTGGACCCTACTCATATTCATCCCTAAAATAGGGAGGACCGGGGCCAGCACAATCACCTCGCCCTCATTTCCACAGGACATGGCAGAGAAGGTGGGCAACGGCTAGTCCACATCCCATTCCCAAGTGCTAGGACTGCATGCGTCCTGGACTCTGTCTTGAATAAACATATCTCTAGTCTGCCTCTCCTCTAGACTTCAGTGCCTAGAGGGTGAGTGAGCAGAAGGTCTCTTTTGCGACCTATAATCCAATGCCAGGGGCCATTTGTCTTTATTGCTTAGCTATCTGCTGCCTGCTTCACAAACCCTGATTCTTCCTGCCAGCGATGGCAATATTCGATTCTGACTCTTAATTTCTTCTGACTAAGAGTGAAACAGACATTTGGTGAGCACCTATAATGTACCAGCCCAGTGCTACACTGAGACACAAATGAGTCATAGCATCTTCCCTCCAGGAGCTCAGAGCTCTTGGGAAAGACCGGAAGTGTGTGTATGGTTTCAATATGGCGCCCCACTCCAGGGGCTTCTATTCAGTTTTGACATCTAGCTTCAGGACCATCTCTTCAAAGGGATTTCACTGGACATCTGTTTAAAACAAGCATCCCTGCTGTCTCTGTCAAAGAGCCTACCGATTTCTTTCATATTGTATTGATTTCATCATTCACCTGTGTTCCGCTTGTCTCCCTGCCAGAATATAAACTCTATAAGAGCAAAAACGTTGTCTGTTCATTCCCTTTGTAATCTTAGCACCTAGACCCTGTAAGTACCCAATTCATTTTTTTTCTTCTTTTCTTTCTTTTCTTCTGTTTGTTTGTTAGTTTGAGGCAGGGTCTTATGTAGCCCAGAATGGCCTCAAACTCACTATTTAGCTAAGGATGCGTTTGAACTTCTGATCCTCCTGCTTCTACCTCCCAAGTGATGGGTTTACAAGCATTTGTCACCACACTTGGTTTTATATGGCTCTGGGATCAAACACAAGGCTTTGTGCAGGCTAGGTAAGTACTCTACCAACTGAGCTACATACCCAGTCCCCTGGTTTTTGGGGTTTTTTTTTTTTGTTTTTGTTTTTTTTTGAAACAGAGTTGTATTGTATAGTCATGGCTGACCTGGTATTCACTGTCAAGTCCAAGCTGGTCTTGAACTTCAATGATCCTCCTGCCTTAGCCTTCTGAGTTTCGGGATTATAGGCCTGAGTCACCATGCCAGGATGCAATAAGCATTTAACTGAAGAACTGTATAGAGCGATCTCTTTGAAGACGGCATTAAGTCTTAGAGGCCAGTCCATCCTGCTGTGGCATTCCTTGGATTTTCAGTTTTGTGTCATTGGTTTCCCTCTAGCGTACCACACAGCTCACTCATCTGTAGTATTTACTGCCTCCACCGACCAGGGCATACAGTAGTGAGAACAGGGATTTTTGCCTGTTTTGTCCCATGCGGTTCCCCTGGCACATCTGACAGATATTCACTAGCTACTATTGCAGTGAATGGCAATACTGTCCTGTGTGGGAGGCAGCGGGAAGGGGATTTAGTGCAACGTTGGAAGGGGTGGTCACAGAAGACTTCCTATAGTATCTGAGCTTCCTGTAAGTCCTAATGAATTTCTGCACCAAAATGAACTCAAGAAAAAACAAAAGAAAGAAAAAA
>CABHPP010136478.1:17579-41479 GCA_902168425.1 Peromyscus attwateri | reverse complement strand
CTGATTTTACTAATGTATGCTGCACCGATATCACAAAGACAACATGTGATGCCAATTTTTATTGATAATGACCACATCTTGGTATTTGGCTTTTTTCACCCCATTGTTTTCTCTGGCGCATACTGGCTGGTCATGTGTAATAAACCTAACAGCATTTAAAAATGTATCACTTACTATTTTATGTGTGTGGATTTTTTTTTTTTTGCCTGAGTGTGTATCTACAGACAAGGCTGGATACTCCAGGACTAGAGCTACAGACAGTTGAGAGCCAACATGAGGGTTCTGGGAATCAAGCCTGGGTCCTCCGGAAGAGCAGCCAGTGCACTTAACCACTGAGCCATCTCTCCAGCCCCCTCTGATGGCACATTTTAGACTCATGCATTGATGTAGTGTACAAGTTAATGAACTGGTGGGCATGTTAATGTGTCTGTGAGCACGTATGATGTGGTCAGATGATGATGCCTTGTGTGGGCAATGGAGACTAAAGTCCCTGAGTTTCCGAAAAGTATTCTTTGAAGCAGAGGTGGTATTAATATCACTGCTATTCTTTGAGTTGGTGAAATCATATGGAGAGCCTGCCACGTGCTGATCATTCTGGTAGGGGCTGTAGACATGACAGGAAACGGAGCACAGACCTAACGACCTGGTGAAGTGATTTAATTCCGTACCTCCTTCCATATGGTGATTCATATTTACTTCATGTCTTACATATGGCAACATGGTAGACAGATTTTAGAATGAGAATAATCTAGAGGAGGAGAAGGAGGGGGTGGTATAACCATGGAAAAAACTGCATAGAATCTCCTGGGATTTCAACCCCCCACTGGGGCTTGAAACACTCAAAGGCAGCAAGGAGTGGTTTCCTCTAAGTTAAAATGCCACAGATTTATTTCCTCCTCCTATTAATTCTCTTCCCCTGTGATTTCTCCTGAAACTCTCTTCGGCTCTGTATTTTCCATGGTTTCTGTCAACTGCTAACTTTTGATTCCAATTGCATGATTTAATTTACTCAAATTATAGTCTTTATTATCTCCTTTGACAGGGGAGATCCTTGGCACTTTTCTGGAAGCTTGTTTGTGCAAGCCTTTAGCAAGCAACAGCCGAAGGGACACAGAATGGGACTTTACTTCGTGACATGAAGAATCTTGATCCCTTACACTTATGGTATTGAACCTGCTATAACTGAAGTACATAAAGGGGCAGAGAGAGAGGGAACAGAGGGAGAAGAGAGAGAAGAAAGGCGAGAGGAGAAGAGAGAAGGGGGAGGGAGGGAGGAGGAAGGAGAGGGAGGGAGGGAAGAAGGAAGGAGACAGGGGGGGGGGGGGAGGGACGGGGAGAGAGAGAGGAAGAGAGAGAGAATATGTTTCAGGTTAGCGGCTGGCCTCTATTGTTTGCTATGTTCAGCACTTGGAAAGCAGAGACAGGTGGATCACGGTGAGGTTAGGGACAGCCTGGTCTACATAGCAGTCCCAGGCCAGTCAGGGTTACATAGTGAGACCATGTCTCAAACAACTTCATTTGACTTACATTTGATTTGTAAACTTTTGGATAATTTTATACAAGTGTGCAATGTCCTTAACCACAGCCACTTCTCTCTCTTCCCGCTCCCAATCCTGCTCCCCCTTCTACTTTCCTTTATGTGCAGGGGTCACAGCTGCTGTGAGGTCATGATTGCAGCAGCCGCGCCACATCCAGAAGACAGGGTGGCATAGTACTCCTCTGCAGCCCCCAGCTCTCATGATCTCTCTGGCCCCTCTTCTGGGCTGTTCTTTGGTTCTTGGACAGGGTAACCAGATCATATCTGTCCCATTTAGAGCTGAGCACTTGAAAGTTATTTATTCTGAGCACTTTGAGCAAACTAAGAGAAGCACTACTTTATGGGTACAAACACAAATACTTAGGGGATAGTTTAGCTACATGCCCATTTACAAAACAACAGTAGACTCTCCACTAGGGCCTGTGACCTCCCCAGCCATAAGTTTTTTGGCCAGGTTTATATTTCCAGGCATGTATTTCCTCCCATGGAGTTGGGCCTCAAAGACAAGCAACAAGTAGTTGATGGTCCCACAGTCTTACCACTAATGTACCAGTGGGCATATGCTGCCTAGAAGGTTCGTATGGTAATAATATGGGTCCACATCTGGGTAAGACCGCGGATGGCTTTCTCCCGCAGCATCCTGCACAGCACTGTCCATCACTACGGATGCTAGCCAACCAGGAAGAATCATCCACCTCTAACTCATTATTTTAAATATGATTCTTTCAGGTTTTAGCCAAGATCCCCTGGGTTCCCGAGTCTCATATTCCATTGTTAATGTGGCCATCTTTATTTGGGATATCTAATAGATTTGTCAGTTTTAAGATGTTGAAAGCAGACTTCCTGATTAATCCTTCCAACTACCTCCTCCTGTAGTCTTCCCCTCCTCAGTTAATAGCGGCTCCATCCGTCTGGTGGGTCAGACCAACCAAGCTGGGCTACTTGTTTATTACTCTTCTTTACAAACTCAACACTCCAACCTTCAGGAGCCATGGATAGCACTATCTTCTAAATGTGTCAAAAATTAGACCACTTTCAATACTTCTGCTGCTACTTATTGGTCTAAACTGGAGTTATCTCTTACAAGTTCAACATCAGCTTGGGCTACGCTGAGAGTTCCAGGCCATACTAGTCTGTAAGAGTCTGTTACAAAAATCTAAGGCTGATATAGGAGGTAGCTCGGTGGTGGAGTGCTTGCCTAGTATGCACAAGGGCCTAGGTTACACCCTGGAAACCACTTAATGAATTAATGAATCCTCTAGGATCATCTCTTACATCATCTCAGTACTTTATTTCATCTTACAAACTCCTAAAACTGGCCTATTGCTGTTCATTGAGAACCATCATCTGGCCCATAGCCCTTGCATTGACTGTATCTTCTGATGATTAACTATCCCAGGATCTGCCTAGCTCACTGTATACATAATCAGTGTCTTGCCTGCATGTATGCCTGCAGGCCAGAAGAGGGCGCCAGATCTCATTATGGATGGTTGTGAGCCACCACATGGTTGCTGGGAATTGAACTCAGGACCTCTGGAAGAACAGCCAGTGCTCTTCTTAACCGCTGAGACATCTCTCCAGTCCCTCACCCTAGACTTGCTCTAACATTTTTCCAATGAACCTTATCTTGACCATCCAGCTCAATACTACAATCGCACCCCGACCTAGCATGCTCAGTCCCTCTTATTTTTTCTGCTTCCCTCCCTCCCCACTAGTACTCATTCTCTTATGATACAATACATAATTTCATTTGTCTGTCTTTACTAAAGTGTGAGCCTACAAGGGCTCCAACAGCTTTCTTGTAGCCCAAGCTTTCTGGCATGGGCAGGTGTTTATTGGGAGTACAACACCATCACTTCTTACATGTACATCTTCTGGTATTAAAACAACCTGCTTGGAAGTTGGGATCTGACACGGATTGTTCACACTCATTGGAAATTAAGATGAACATATCACCCCTCCCAAAGATACTCGTGTATCAAACCTTGGGTTCAGTGGTGAAACAAATAACCTTTTCCTTGTGAAAGAAGATGGGTGTGTGGAGTGTGTACAGAAAGGCCTGTTAAATCACTTTGTTATAACCTTTCTAGATACACATGACGTCTTCACATAAACTGTGGACATCCAGTTCCTTGGTGGAAGGTAAGTATTTGAAGTCTAGAAACAGTCAGAAAAGTGAGTCAGTCGCACCTGCTTTCTCAAAACAAAATCAATTGGAGGTGAGCAACCGTGTATTTATGTATCATTGTGTGTGATTACCTTTGTTATGTAATGGCAGCGCTGAGCACTTACGGCAGACTGATGCCTATGAAGTCTCAAGTGCTCACTATCTGGCTTTCTCAGAAACAAAATTGGCTAACTCGTGCCATAGAAAATTCCTGCTAGCTGTAGGGATGACCTAGTAGCTTGGAACTAGATCTGGCAGCTCTAGTTCACAGATCCTGTCCCAGGTACTAGAGTTGGGAGCAAAGAGACTAGGCAAAGAGGAGTGACTTTATTGGTGTTTTCCAATTTTCCTTCCTATTTAATTTTATTTATTTATTTATTTTTGGTTTTTCGAGACAGGGTTTCTCTGTGTAGTTTTGACGCTTTTCCTGGATCTTGCTCTGTAGACTAGGCTGGCCTCGGACTCACAGAGTTCCACCTGGCTCTGCTTCTGCTGGGATTAAAGGCATATGCACCATCACCGCCTGGCTGTAATTTTAATTTTTTTTAACAAAATTTTAGCACGAAAGATAGCATGGGGAAAGGTTAAAAGAAGTCAAAAGACCCATATACCACCACCTATATTCTACAAGTAACATTCTCTTGACATTGGCTTCATCATGGCTTTAATCGCCCATCAACCACGGTATTATTACTGTTGTTATTATTATTGGTGCATTCAAAGTAAGTTGTACACGTCAGTACATGCCCTCCATAAACAACTCAACAAACACAATGTTAGCTAGAAGTTATTAGGATTAGGTTTGACCTTCACTTTAATGCTGTGATCCGCAAAGCTGTCTTCTTCTGGTCAGAAGACACAGTTTGAATGTTGAAAGCTGAGAAAGGTTATCAGGGTAATTAAAGTAAGTATCAGGGGAATCAGTCACCTACATTTCCCTGCTTCTCTACTTCAGAGATGAATCAGCCTGTTAGGGCCAAGAAGGTTTTGCTTGTGATCAATTCTAGGAATGTTCTGTGGCTCCAAAAAAAAGGGTCCTAAGTTGCTTTTTCTGGGATTTTTGCCAGAACCCCAGAGAGAAAGCAGAGAGAAACACCAGTGCAGCTTCTGGGTCAGAACCTGCAATATCTGTGAAAGAGATTCTCAGCCAGGAGGAAGTGGAAGTCTTTTGTACCCCTCTTCTCTGGATATAAGTGGATGTCTTGAACTGCCCAACAGAATACTGGCCTCCATACACTGGTGCATGTGAAGTAATTAGTCTTTGACTTGAAGCCAACTGATTTTCTGGGTTAATGACTCTGAATTTCTCACATGGAATATTCCAGAGGTACTGGCCCTTTAATGAATAGCAACTTTGTTGCCCTGGAAAGCAATTTACCAAAATCCACAGGCAAGAACATTTGTGTTGATATCTCAAAACAGAAAAATACCTGCAAATGATGGAGCATTTAAGATGACCATACACTTGTATGAAATAATACCTTTGGAAAGATGTTCATTGTTATAAAGATGAAAATCAATATGTTGGATAAAAGGCAAAAAGTTGGACTGGGGGTGTAGCTCATTTGGGAGACTGCTGGTCTAGCATGCACACAGCCCTGAGCTTGATCCTGAGACTGCATCAATCAAGCATGTGGTTACAAGCCTGTGATCCCAGCACTCAGGGGATAGAGGCAGGAGGATCAGAATTCAAAGCCATCCGTGGCTACATAGTGAGTTTGAAGTCATATAACCCTGTTACAAAAGCAAACAAGTGAGGGGGGAGCTATGACTGAACATGTGTGGCCAATATGGGTGTCTTTAAAGATTACAGTAGTGTATTTGGAGTCATTGTGGGAAGGCTTTGCTCTTTGCCATATCAGCATAAACTTTTCTTTCATGTTGCTCAGGATTCCAAAGTTGATTGGTGGTCACATATCCAGCTGCCTGCTCCATATCCTCCTTTGATTTCAAATGACACCATGAAGAAGGCTCGGAGTTCAAATGTACAGGGTTACACTTCTCACCTCTAAGGTGGACTCTGTTCATAGTGAAGCATTGTATGGCTTCTACTCCATTTGCAAAAATTCTTTCTTCGCCTATTCTTGGTTTTCCCTTTCAACCTTCTAGCTTTTGGAAGTGCCCTCTCCCTCCCTCCTCCCCCGTCTCTCTCTCCTCATTTTCTCTTTCTCCATGAAAGGCCCACAAATGGAATCTCTCTGTTCTGCTGTCACTACACGTGCCCTTACATTTGTCTTCTGCTTTGAGAAATGTCATTACTTTCTCTGGATACAGAGGTGGAGTAGATTTTGAATTCCAGAAAAATTTCCAAAAAGGTGTCCACTGAAACATCACCATTCTTTCTGAAGTTCTTTCATCATTAAATGATACTTGTAACAGAGGAGTTCTTTTGCTGGCACATCTGCATTTTGGAGGCATCTGCTATGCCCAGTAGGAGGGATGCACATTTTAACCTCTAAATTCCAGTTTAACAACTTAGTATATATATAATCTCTTAGATAGAACATATTAAGTATTAGATTCAGGTTCTTTAGGATAGGACACCTTTTGGAATGATCTTTGTAACATACCATTTACCTACGCTTTAGACTTCTCTGGATTTTAGTATGTGTTTCTTACTTGATATTGTTCGCATTGATTGTAGTTCCATCTTATCTAGGTCATTATCCCTCATTACTCCTGGACAATATTTGATAACCATTCCTTTGTATATAATCTTGTATCAAGTTAGAACCTTCTTATTTAGACAAAAGGGGGAGATGTAGTGGGTAGCCATTCCATCTTTGGTCTGGAAGTTCCAACCCCTATTGAGGCTTCGGTAACTGTCACGCCTACAAGGCGGGGCTAAGAGAGGACCCTGAAGACCCGAGATCTGGATACGCCGCCCTCTCTTGTTTCCTGGACCCTGGACGCTAAGGGGTAGACCTAGGAGAGTTCTCTAGAGAACACCGCCGGACTGCGCTGCGTCTTTCCCAGAACCCGCAACCTACCTATCTCTTCATTTGTAAGTTACGCCACTAAATAAATCTCCCTTTTAACTACGTGGAGTGGCCTTAATAATTTCACCAATAATTGTTTGTCTCACTTGATGGCTGATTGTCCTCATGATGAATTAAATGGACATAGCTACTTTCTGCAAGGTTTGTCACTAGCCTGGAGCATTTTGAAAATCTATTTCTTTTCTCCTATGACCTGAAAATATTTTTCCAGGTACGCATTTTTATGAAACAAACTCTCCTGAAACTGTTTATCTTAAAGGCACTTGACTTTGTGGATCAGGAAGTTGGGAAGAACAATGTTGGGTGTTCAGAATGTATCCATGTGGCATTGGTTGGTGCACCTGGGGCTGGAAGATCCACTTTATTTATTTATTTATTTTTTTTGGTTTTTCGAGATAGGGTTTCTCTGTGTAGCTTTGGAGCCTGTCCTGGAACTCACTCTGTAGCCCAGGCTGGCCTCGAACTCACAGAGATCCGCCTGGCTGTGAGTGCTGGGATTAAAGGCGTGCGCCACCACCACCTGGCAAGATCCACTTTCAAGGTGATCTTGAGCTTCATTTCTTCTCATGGTGTATCTCTCTCCAAGGCCTCTTTTCTATGGAGCCCTGGCTTCTTTGAAAACGATAACTTCAAGGTCGTCACTCTTTTTTTTTGTTTGTTTGTTTGTTTGAGACAATGTTTCTTTGTGTAAGCCTTGGCTGAACTGGAACTATTTCTATGGACCAGGCTGGCCTCCAACTCACAGAGATCCACTGGCCTCTGCCTCTCGAGTGCTGGGATTAAAGACATGCACTGCCCACCAAGGTCATCACTCTTAAAGAGCAGCTGGTTTCCATGAAACAGATGTGGTAACTACCAGCTCATTTCAAAGCCTCACTCAGAAATGGCACTCTGAATTGGTCAAGGCAGCCACCAGTTCTGCACAGACCTCAGAGCAAGAGGAGCAAATGGCACATTCAGTAGAGTGTTGGGTCATATTTCAGAACAAACCTGTGAGATAGAAACTACTGTTTAGGCCACTGGAGGAAAATGAGATCTTCCAAGAGCTGATAAACAATGGCTTTAGGAAATAATATATAGGTGTTTTTCATGTTGAAAGTTTCTCCTAGACTTGAGGAAACAACTATCAAAGGTTGTCCATGGAGCATGACATAGAAATTAAGAGCTAAAAGCTTAAGTGAAAGTGAAGGAGGAAAAGTTCTAGACAGGCCCCGCAAACTAATGAGAGATATTTGTGTAGTTCCTCCCCAGCCTCTGCACAAGTGGGTAAAAGGGTGAGGCCAGTTCAAAGATATCAAAGAACTTTTTACTAAAGCCAGTGAGAAGCCCCTGAGGGGTTCAGGCATTGGTTTTCTATTTGTCTGCCACTGGGAAAACAGATTGGCCAGTGGTGAACCTGAAGGCAGGAGGAATGGATGGTGATTGGGGAAGATGGATAGTAGCCTTCAGAATGGGAAGATTTGGATGCACTGAGAGATGTTAGAAATCCGAATCCACAGGCTTTTGAGCTGAAGGAGTGTGAGGAGAAAGCTTTTACTCTAAGCCCAGTCACCTGGTTGAATGTTGGACTGGTCAAGGGAATGCAAGGTAAGTTCTGCAATGTGCCAGGCAGAGGTTTCATACTTCTATTTTATGTGGAAACAGTTTCAGAAATAATTATAATAATGACAAGTACCAATACTTTATTAGTCGGCGGCAGTTTTGATGTTTACATGGATTATCTTATTTGGCCTTGAATTACTTAAGGTAGGCAGGATCAGTTGGAAGCCCACTGATAGGAGAGCCCAGAGAAAAGACTTAAAAACAAACAAAGAATTATTCAGACTATGTTTTACTATGGATTTAGGTATGGACATTAAGGAAGAGAGATAGCCACTTCAAGAAAGACAATGTACACCCAAGTGTGGCCATGGACTTCTCAGGAGAGAGAGAGAGCAACAAACCAGGGACAACTTCACACGTTTGCACGCCAGCCATCCTTGTACAAAACCCAGACTGCTCTCCTCTGTCCTGTTCCAGTTTTAGTGTGTGCTGCCCAGTTGAGCACCAGGGGAAAGTCTTCACTCTTCTCCTGCCCTAGTTTACAGCGGGAGTCTGCAAACTATGCTGCAACCCAAATGCCTGTGCACCCCACCCACTGTGTGCATTTTTGTCCAGTCTGAAAGCCAGGAATGTTTTTTTCACATTTTAAGGTTGAGGGGGCTGGGGATGTGGCTCAGTTGGGAGAGTGCTTGCTTAGCACTCCCAAAGCCCTGGGTCCAGTCCTCAGCACCACATAAAACTGGCCATGGTGGTGGATGAACCACTGTAACCCCAACATGCGGGAACTATGGGCAGGAAAATCAGAAGTTCAAAGTTATCCTTGGCCATCTAGGGAGGTAAGGCCAGCCTAGGATATATGGAAACAGGTCTCAAAATATTAGCTGAAATATAAAGTCAAAAGAATATTTCATGACAAGTGAAAATTGCAGGCATTCAAAACATAATCTTATGAATTCAAATTTTATTATCTGTAATAAAGTTTTTATTGAAACATAGCTGTACTCAGTAAGTGTTGTCTATGGCTGCTTTCTGGCTACAAAAGCAACCAGGAGCAGTCTCCTTGGAAGACCTACATAGCTGGAAATACATACATACATACATACATACATACACACACACATATATATGTATATATACATATATACACACACATATATATGTATATGTATATATGTATATATATTACCATCAGACAGTTTCCCAGATTTATTTCAGAGTCACTGCTTTCATTCTTTTCCCAAGACAAGACAATGAACTTTCTGGTGTTTAAAGAACATTCAGAATGGCAGCCTCGCCTGCCCCGATTAAAAGTTCCTGGAAAACTGGATTGCTTCCTGGCTGGGTACACATCCTCATCTTACTGAGGGCAACTCTTCAATGCCTTCTCCCTCCATCCCAACAAAATCCTAGCCCTTGATCACGTGTCTACCTATTAGAGTATGCCTTCTCTTTCGGCAGGAACAGAGATGTTTTGGCTCTTGCTTCTGCTCTGGCCCTGGCCCCGTTCTCGCTGGCAAACAGCAAGGAGCGTATTTATGAGAAACAACCGTGTATGTAGCACCTAGGAGACAGGCTCATTTTGTTCTCTTTATAAACCTCCTCATGGTGGTACTGTCATCTTCACCACTCTCATTTCACGGCCAACCTGATGCACAGAGAGGCTGAGTCACCTGCCCAAAACAGGACAAGTGGCTAGCAAACATTCTCGTTCAAAGAGCCAACGGTTTGGGTGACAAGCTGACTGGAGCGAAAACAGGTTTTCCAAGTCAATCTAGGAGTATACAGAGTACGGAAGCATCCCACACATGGGGGCGGGCAGCGCGCCCCCAAGAGGCCGGGGTGCGCATCACTCTTTGGATAGAAGGTCAAAAGGCAGCTCCAGAGAGGTGGAGTCAGAAAATCCAAACCCAGGGTAAATAAAAGGAGTGTCATCCCGGTCCAAGGCCCCTGGGACCTAGAGACTCCCGCCTCCCCGAGGCCCCACAACGGAGTGCTGAGTCACGCTGACTGAGGGCTGGTGCTCTGCAAACCCTGCCTCCCTGTGCTGTGTCCCTGACGCTGCGGAGACTCTACAGCGGCTGCGGCTTCCCTCCTGGGCCTGTGCTACAGCGGAGTGAGTAGCCGGAGACGCCTCCCCCCCGACCCCCCGCGAGGGTGGTGTGTGTGTGTGTGTGTGTGTGTGTGTGTGTGTGTGTGTGTGTGTGTGTGTGTGTGTTTGGTGGGGGGATGAGATGCCCGGACCAGTTTTCATGATGCTTCCTTTCCCAGCCTACTACTGGCTCCTCGGGGAGCTGAGGGAGGAAGATGCTTAAATAGCACTGAGATTTGGTAAAAGGGACCGCAGCTTGGCTTTTCTCCTGACAAAACACTGTAATTAGCTAACTTCCTCATCCTTGTTCGTGTGTGTAGTATCTAACTGTGGGAGTCTGGAAGGACCCAGAAAATCTAAGTGGAGGCAAAACTACTTAATAGTTGAGTATGTCTGAATGATGACAGGCCTGTATTCAGAAGTTCGTTTCTGTGCCCCACACTTCATGGCCCAATAGGTATATACTGATTGTCTGCTAGAGAGGATACATTTTAGGATCTGCCTTTACTAACTGGAGGGTACTCCTGTGTAAAGTCCCTATAAATAAGAGCGGATCACTTTCTCATAACACTGTTCGAATCCTTTGAGGTAGACATTTCTTAATCCCATTTTATAGATGGAAAAGCTGAGGCACAGAGAGTCCCACGTGAAAGCAGGCTGGAATGTGGCAAAGCTGAGATAGAAATCTAAGGTGTCCAGCTCCAGAATCGTCATCTTGTAAAAACACTTCTCTTGGCTTCAGTAGAAATCTTTGAAGGATTGGTTAGAGTTCACTTGGCGAACAGATCTGAGAATTTAGGATTACTTATCGGCAAACCCCTGAAGATAGAAAGGGGGTTCTGTGATGTTTCTTAGTTAGGGCTTAGACATCTTCAATACATAATGAAGCACTCTTGAATAATAAATGTGGTATATAGGTTGTTTCCAAACCATGGGTTCCCTTGCGGGGTGTTCATATATAATTTGTCTGTGCTTTAGAGGACTTTATTAGGACGTTCAAAGATTTCCTGCCTAAAAAATTGCGTGCACAATACCCACATAAGATCAAGCCAGTCAAAATTCCAACACAGATGGGAAGATTTGTGAAGTCCCACCCCTAACTGAGAAACCTTGGCCCTTGGAGGCTGCTGGGGTAGGGAGTGCCAGTTTTCTTGAAGAAAGTGACCCCTGTTAGGATGCCCATGCTTCAGTAGAGGACCCAACACGCATGTGCACAACAAGGACAGTACCACTTGGACTCAGTAGGCCACGGAAAAGACAGCATGAAGCTGGCAGTGAGATGTGATGGGGGTCTGAAAGGAGTTGGAGGGGGAATGAGGGGTTGATGTGATTAAAAAACACATTGTATAAATGCTTGAAATTACTAAGGAATGATTTTTTTAATGGCCATGGACTTTAGAGATACATGGGTAATTGAATCCAGTCACCCTTGAAGATCTTTCAATGCCAACACCATCATATTCTGGTGAGATTCACCTACCTCTTGTTTTTTCTCTTTGTTTCCAGTGACACCAAAAGAAGCCCCACTTCCACCTTCCACCCTCCCGCATGGGGTGGCCATTGAAGGGTGTGTGGTGGTGTGGGAGGTCAAGAGATGTCACTGAAGCAAAGCATATACAATGTTCTTTATATATTTCTATTAAGTTCTTCCTACGAGTTGTA
Source organism: Peromyscus attwateri (assembly GCA_902168425.1). NCBI lineage: Eukaryota > Metazoa > Chordata > Mammalia > Rodentia > Cricetidae > Peromyscus > Peromyscus attwateri. The sequence goes on along the minus strand of CABHPP010136478.1, from coordinate 29,483 downwards.
ATCGCTAACCTTTGTACATGATGACTGCAGGATTACATGAGGTAACTGCTAATAATGTGGTTCAGGTACCTGGTAAATACTAATACATGTTCACCATCATTGTGTTTTAAAAATCACCTAATCTAGGCTCTGTTCACAGTAAGTACTCAATAAATTACAACTGTTAGAATGTGGGGAAAGTCTACTGTTAATATCCTTCCTTTATAGTCTGTAGATAGATATTCCCTCCATTGTGATTTCTTTCATTGTCTTTCATCTTCTTCTCCATCTTCTACAGCTCCACACCAGAACGTTCTTTATAAACTTCAAAATGGGATCCTCTAAGAAGGTTACTCTCTCAGTGCTCAGTCGGGAGCAGTCAGAGGGGGTTGGAGCTCGGGTCCGCAGAAGCATTGGCAGACCTGAGGTACGCTGGCTGGATGACTATTGTGCTTTCCTTTCTGAAGGGACTGGTGGGATGTTGAAGGGGATTTGGTCATGAGCTTCCCTGTGGGGTGCCTGTCTTAGTTAGGGTTTCTATTGCTGTGAAGAGACACCATGACCACAGCAACTCTTATATGGAAAACATTTAATTGGGTGGCTTGATTACAATTTCACAGGTTCAGTCCATTTAGACATGGTGCTGGAGAAATAGCTGAGAGTCCTACCTACGTCTTGCAGGCAACAGACTGATAGTCACACTGAGGAAAGTTTGAGGAAAGGAGACATCAAAGCCTGCCCCCACAGTGACACACTTTCTCCAACGAGACCACACCTACTCCAACAGGGCCACACCTCCTAGTAGTGCCAATCCCTTTGGGAGCCATTTTCTTTCCAACCACCAGTGCCAGAGGGAGAAACATGACACTCCACAATTGGGGCCCTGTGTGGATCAACCCCAGCCTACAGGGGGTCTCTGGAATATGGATAAGGAGGTGCTGGGCAGCAGGTGCAGCTGAACTGCAGAAGATGTGTCTGGTTTTCTCTGCATGCCCATGTTCTGCCTTGAGCTAAGGAGCATGCGGCTGTCAGCCTCAGCATGCATATCCTCAGATGTACCCAACTTATAACCTCTCCACCCTTCCTTACGTGCTCGTACTTCAAAGCACAAGGAACTGTGGATCCCAGCTTCAGATTCCTAGGGAAGACAACCTGATTGGTTCTGCATGGGTCAGGTCTCCTGGCTGATCCCACATAATAAAGGATTTGCATTTGTGCGCTGAGATCCAGCTCTGTAGACCTCTGTTGTGGGGGCAGGAACACAAGGGAACTCAGGGATTGTGACTCTAGATTTTTTTTTTTTAACATTAGGGACGATTTTTATCTGAATACTAGGGAATACATGAAGTTTAGGGAGGGGTCTTAGCTGCACAGAGAGGTATCAAATAGTGATCATAGCCAAGGGCTAGAGGCCTCAGTGCCATCCCACATTAACTGTGAGTAAGAGAAGGAATGCATTGTAGGGATAGATTGCATTTTGGGGAAGCAGGGCTAATTTCTTACACTCCACTCCAGGATTTTCATACTGCCTTGTTGCTGAGCTTTATACCTCTCATTACATATGGGTTTCTTTGTCTACTTTTTGATAAAAAGTGTGTTTGAAAAATATTCATCAGGTTTTTTTTTCAGTACTGGAGATTGAACATAGGAAGACCCTTGTACATGCTAGGCAATCAATCAATCACTGATCTGTATCCACAGTCCTCATTTTGGATTTTATGTTGAGACAAGAGTCTCACTAAGTTGCCTAGGCTGGCCTTGAACTTAAATCCTCCTGCTTCAGCTTCCTGAATAGCCGGGATTGACAGGTTCACCTTTGCTTACAGGCTTTGGAAAGTCTTGGCTTTCTTCAGCGAGTCCTGCCCTATATCATTAATGGGTTTATGTTCTCAGTTTTAAAAATTTAATTGAAAAATTGTGTGTATTGTGTACAGCAGGATGTTTTTATACTTGTATACGCCAAGGATATAGCTGATTAACATCTGTATTACTTCACATAATTTTCAAAATCTAGTCTTAGCAAATTTCAACTATATAATACATTGCCATTTTACAGTTAACAAGTGCTGTTGACTTCCTGAACTTACTCTTCCTGTCTGACCAATATCCCTCCATCGGCTCACCTCAGCTCTGGAAGCCACCATTCTATTTGGTTAGATTCCACATAGGAGTGAGGAGATGCAGTATTTGTCCTTCTGTGCCTGGCTCCTTTCACTCAGCGTGATGCTGATCAGCCATCGCAGTAGGCTCTCCCATCAGCTCCATCAGTCTTTCTTCTTTGTTCTGTCTTGGGCCTCTGCCATTTTTCTTTCCAACAGTGACTCACTCCTAGATAGCTCTTGAGATCCCAAATGTACCATTTGTCAAAGAAAAGACACAAATAACTTTATCTTAATGACTAAATGCATAGGGCCAGATGGAGGCGGTGTCATATTCTCTTAGATGTATGTATATCAGCACCGACAGAAAAACTGGAGAGAGTTCTGAGACCCCACAGACACCTGTTAGTAAGCCATTACTATGTACTAAGTGTAGCTATTACTTTAATTAGTCCATCTGTCAAGAACGTATTGGCTGAGAATGTCTTAACACTTTTTTTTAATCCTGTGAACCTCTTTGGTGGTCTGGCAAAACCTATCAATTCCTTTGTAAAACAGTGTTTTGAAGTACACAAAACAGAATAGATGAATTTCCAAGAAAAAATTTTGTATTATAACATGGTTGAGGTTGTTTTTAAGAGACGATTTAGTCATCTTATATTTTTACAAGTTTTTAAGAGTTTTTATTTTTAAAAGTTTTGAGTGATACATGTAATCACATCCTAATTTCAAACATGAACAATATTTTCACATACCTACGCACAGATGTAACATGTTATGAAATAGCTTTAGTTTCTATTGGTCCCAGAATCACAGTTACTGGTAATTTATTATAACTGACTGAGCTTACTCACAATTGAAGAAGCTACTGGATTTCAGTCTGGACATGATAGTAATAGTTGCACGACAATGTGAATGTGCTTAATGTTACTGAACTGTGGTCTCAGAGGTGCTAAGTCTTGGGCTTAGGGAGATGGCTTAGTGGTTAAGAGTGTGGACTGCTTTTGTAGAGGACCTTAGTTTGATTCCTAGCATCCATATCTGGTGACTTACAATTACCTGTAACTCCAGCTCCAGGGTGACCTTTGCTTTTGGTCTCTGAGGGCACCTGCATTCATATGCACATACCCTCACACAGACACAGGAATCTACAGATAATAATAATAAATCTTTAAAATTGCTAAATTTCATTTTATATCTATTTTAATATAATCAAAAATATTCAGAAAAATAGAGGTTAGTGAAAAGATGTAATTCCCCTCAATATAATTTTATATATTTGAAATTTATGTTTTATCTGATATAAGAAACCTTGATTAAAAACATAGATTTTTTTTCAAGATACTGGTATGTTATTTAAATTTAGGTTTCCTGTGTCATAAATATTCTGAAACCCTAATGGAAGATAGAGGAATAATTCTGAATGTCATCACCTTTGTTTAATTACAAATGAGAATGAAGGCGTTTCCAAATAGTTATGTTTTACATTATTGAGGATTATATAGAAGACACAGTTTTGTGTCCTGAAGTTTTTCCCTTAACATGGTGACACAAGAGCTTTCTGTGTTATTACAAATTCTTCATAAACATCATTTAAAAAATACCCACTTTTACTGTATAAGCTTACCATCATCCTCTTGTTCAAGACCCTGTTTTTGACTGTTGATGTTGTTAACATATTTCCATATTCTACAGAAAGGTAGACCCCACATTTCTGTCCCCCAACCAGCAGAAATGAAGGCATTTGTCTACCTTAAGGTTACTCTTCGAAGTCTGTGCACCAAGGGTTATGTCTCAAAGAAATGGAAACTTTTGACTCCAAAGCTATTTTCATGTTGAAGAAGCAAAACTGCTCCGTTTTAGTAGCTGCCACAAGTGTTCTTCCCCAACCCCCCCCCCCCCCCCCCCCCCCCCGCTTCCTACCACTGAAATGTAGAAGCTGAAGAGGAACTTACAGTGAGCCTTTCTATGGTTAGCAATAAAGAAAAGATGGACTGGGGCTGGCTTCCATCCTTCACTATAGTTATCCATGGACCCCGCTAGATAGTTATGGATTCTGATGGACTCACTAGCGTGTTGTTGTGGTTCCTTTGTGCTCCGAGGAGGAGAGAAACCCATCATCTTCAGTGACATTTGTCTTTATGCTGCCTGATTCTGCCAGCTACTGTTCAGTAGACTGCCACTCTCTGTGGGTTATTTCATTACTTAAGAGGATAATCTGAAACAAAGAAAACCAGAGGAAATCACATAATGAATGTCCTGTTCCATTTCTTCCCTCAAAGTATTTGGAACAGAAACCCAGATGTCATTTTGTTCCTAACTACTTCCATTTCTGTCTCTGAAACACAAGGCTAAGAGAGAATAATGGGATCTAAGTGACAGGAGCTGAAGGGATGAACTGTTTCAGGGGTAGGAGGTGATCAGCAAGAGGGAGAATGCAGACATGAATAGATACACACAGTATAGTGATACATGAAAATAACACAGTGGAAATCACCACTTTGTATGCCAGCTGACAGATGGGGAGGGGGATGACCCAAGAAGAGGGGATAATAAAAATATAATTGTAATCCCCTTATATTGGAACATTAAAGAATTCCTTAATATTATCTAATAGCTATTTGCTGTGGCAATAGCAGCCGCTTGTCCTGTGACACAGAGAGGAGGAAGAGGACAAAAGCAAAAGGACAACCATCAACTGTCCACCCTCATTTCATAAGGAATGACTCTAAAAGTTCTACCCTGGAATTGCTGTGTAGTAATCAGATTCAATCATAGGACCTAGCTACAAGAGACTAAAGAATCTATCAAAAGCACCACCTAGAGTTTGTGGGGTACAATCTGCATATTTAGGAATATTCTGGACTCAATAGAATGCCATTTGAAAAGCACTGTATCCATCCTGTCCCCAAAGGCCTGCCATTTCTGACAGGTACTTCCAGCACTTCCGGATTGCCAAACCTTACCTGGCTGTTGGAGCTTTATTATAGGGTTGCTACAGGCCCAAGGGCTGGTGGCCACATGTTTTGTTTGGAGTTCTAAAGATGCCGAAAGAACAATCTTGGAAGCTACTATTTAAATTTGGCAGCTAAAGGACTTGGAAGTATTTGAATGAAAAGAAACATGTAGGAAAATAGAGATGTGATTGAATTGGGAACCTAATTAAAACGTTTTAGAAAATTAGAGTTCTCATAGAAGTCTGTTCTTGTGGACAGATGGCACATGTTTATTGAACATGTTGCTGAAGCTACTGTAAATGCTTAGAGATTAGTAAGAACTAATTTTCAGGCCTGCAAGTAGCACTTCGGTGTAACAGTCTAATGCAAACATACTCTTGTTTATTGGAGTGTCTCTTATACATGCCTCTCATCTTCTGGCCAGTTGAACAGTTCATCCCTCTGACTCTTGCCTTGATCAGCTACCTGGATTCTATAGCCCTTTACTTATACTGACTTTCTTCATATGGCATAGATTGGTGACTGGAGGGAGCCAGTGTGCAGAGAATACAAATAATACTGATAGGGTGTAAATGTATGTATCCTTCCCCAAATCAAAGCTTGCAATCCCATCCTTCAAGTTGATGGTATTAGCAGGCAGAATCTTTGGAAGTCAGTTATGTCATGAGCATGAAATCTTCATATCCTTCATTGATTAACTCCGACATGTATTTCAAGACTCAGCTCAGGAGCCATTTCCCTGGTGGCTGACTCCCTGATGTCACCTGTTCTTGTATGTGTGAAGTTGTTTTCCTTGAGAGCACTCATAAAGCATTGCAGATACTGATTTTGTAGACGCCTACCTCATGATGCTAAGAATCTGTTACAGACGGATCATGACCTATTTGACTATATCATAGATAATCATGAAGTGCTCATGCTTCACTCTTCTCTTACAATGTCAATTCCAATGTAATTGATGAGTCCTTATGTACATGTTTCCTTCTGAATGTAATTTTCATTTTAGAAGGTTGCTCATTGGCTGTGCAATCTTCAGTGAGTTTTCTTAGATATGTCTGTGAATGTACCCCTGTAGTATGACTTAAAAGCCATGTCTAACATGCCGAATTTTATTATTATTCCAGTTGAAAAATCTGGATCCGTTTTTACTGTTTGATGAGTTTAAAGGAGGAAGGCCGGGAGGGTTTCCTGATCACCCACACCGAGGTTTTGAGACAGTAAGTACCATGATTTGACTGCAAACATGTATCTTTCAAAATTTGACTTTTATTTCTAATAGAAATTCAGTTAGAAGCAATGAATAGAGGTCAAAATTGATTTGTAAGTTTCTTGCCATAGACTGCTCTGTAGTTGTTATAGCGGTTTGAAATGAAATATACTCAAATTTCAATATTAACTTTAAAACAATTTCTATTAATTACATTTATTAATTTATTTTACATCCCGACCGAAGTTTCCCCTCCCTCCTCTCCTCCAATTCGCTCCTCACCACCTCCCCTCTGCCTTCCCACCCCCTCCACTTCTCCTCCATTTCTAATCAGAAAAGGGTAGGCCTCCAGTGGATATCGACAAAGCAAGAGATACTAGGTTGCAGTAAGACTAAGCACCTTCCTTGTATTAAGGCTGGGCAAGGTGACCCGGTATGAGGAAAAGGGTCCCAAAAGCTGTCAAAAGAGCTGGAGACAGTCCCTGCTCCCACTGTTAGGAGTCCCACAAGAGGACCAAGCTACACAACTGTAACATATGCAGAGGGCCTAGGTCAGTCCCATGCAGGCTCCCTGGTTGTCGGTTCAGTCTCTGTGAATTCCCACGAGCCCAGGTTAGTTGATTCTGTAGGTTTTCTTGTGGTGTCCTTTACCGCTCCCCCCCCTGCGCCCCCCCCCCCCTCATTCTTAATATTATTCAATTTGTGTCCTGTTGACATTTCTGTCTGAACAGTTATTCAAGAGCAAGAATCAGCTTCTTAAAAATATACAATTGAAACAATTTATTGGAGCTAGAAGAAACTAAGGCATGATTAAATAATTTTGTAAAGAAAATCTATTTTTCCCAAGAGTATACAGAAATGTTTAACTTTGTGTAACATAATATTATAAGCACCAACACATAATCTAAGAACTCAGTATTATATTAAGTTCTAAGGAATTAGAATTAAGGAGCCAAAATTTAACAGTCTAAAATTTCAGATTTTATGGACATACATATTTATAAATTTAATTGCAAAATTTGGAGATTCTAGTGGACACTACTTCTTTTTGTTTTAGTTCGATAGGCAATAAAGATGTGTGATGTAATCTTGTGGCATTTTCTACAGCTTGGATTCTCCACACACACATACATTCTGGGAAACCTTGGAGACTTTACAAAGTTTAGCTATTTCTCCATGAGAACCACCTGTATTCGCGGTAAACAGAGCAGGGCTTGTTAAAGGCTTAGTGTGTTTGTAAAACCAATTAGTGGCTGAATAAATATTTGCCCAGCGCTTACAACAAGCAAGTGCTGGTGGAGGCTGATCTTTCATACGTTGGGGGTGTGCTGTGTGTTAGGGAAGACAGAGACTGAGGCTTGAGCCCTGCTTGCTTCCGTAGGTACTCTAGTTAAGGAAGTAAAAGCAGGGAAAGATTTGATCACTGTAACCATGGGAAGATTTAACCAAGAAGCTTCCAGAGACAAGCTGAGGCTACGTAGATCTGTGTTCCTTCATTCATCCATTGGCGTTCAGGTTCTGCCCTCTGCTAGCGCATTGGCTGCACTGTCTTACTTCACAGCAATGATGGGAGCCATGCTTTCACCTCCCCTGTACCTGTATTTGATTCCAACCCTTTGCCCAGAACTCCTCATCTCTGGTTGCCATCCTACAAATCCTTTAAGCTCTTTTCACGTATCAGTATCTCCGTCATGTTTTCCAAACAGTCCCAAGAGGATGCACTTTCTTCTTCATTTGGTCCCAATGACATGATGTTTGTACCAGCTGAACATACATGTAATCATTGCTGGTGGCCTTGAGCAGCTGTCCTTCATTAGAGCTGAGAATTACCTCAACCTCCCCTTACCATGCCCAAGAGGATTACAAATTGTTTCAGTTTACAGTAGCTCACACTTCTCTGCATTCACTGTGTAGAGGTAGTCAGTAACTGGCTCTTGTTACAGACAATAATTATATTAAACGAAATGACTGCTGAACAGATTGCACCTGTTCCCATCATGTGAAGTGTCCTGGAAGGGGACTGCTTTGTAAGTCATATGGTATTCAGCTTTAAAGAATTTGTTGAAGAAGCTTAGCTGTAGAATATTGATGTTTGGTGCTTTCCTTATGATTAAGAATTTTCCCTTCACTTACACTGTAATTACATTTCATCCTTATTATTTGAGGACTTTGTATTTACGAGTTTGCCTGCTTGGAGAACCCATTGGCAATTGCCAAATCAATGCTTGTAGAGCTTTCATGATAAGCTCTCCAAGCATTTCATTAGAGCCGCCCAGTGTGTCTCTTGCCAACTGAGATGTAACAAGGTGATGCCGCCCTCTTGGTTGTTTCAGCTCATAACGTAGGCCAGCGTTCTTGTAACAACCTTAGTGGCACATTTCTTATATTTTCCTGCTTTTTGGTAACCATTCAAAATGGTTCCTGAGCATTGTACAGCTTTCTTTCTAGTATTCCTTCACAGAAGGCTGTTAATGTGCCTTGTTCATGGAGAAAATATGTGCATTCAGTAAACTTCTTTTAGGTATGACTTGGTACTGCTGGTTGAGAGTTCATCAACATCAGTGAACAATGTATAGAGCGTATGGGGGGTATTTAAACAGAAATACACTTATAATAGAGCAATGATTCTCATCCTGTGGGCCACGACCTCTTGAGAGTTGAACGACCCTTTCACATGGGGTCACATAAGACCATTGGAAAACATAAACATTTACATTACGATTCATAACAGTTATGAAATTACAGTTATGAAATAGCAACGAAAATAATCTTATGGTTGGGGGTCAGCACAGCATGAGGAACTGTATTAAAGGGTTGCAGCATTAGGAAGGCTGAGAACCACTGTAACAGAAGCATACATCGATGCACTGCAAAAACATTGTTGCCAGAGACTTGAAGGTGACCACTCTTAGATTGCCATTAGCACCCAGTGGTTTAGGATCATGATAGTTTTATAGAACATTATTACTTCAGATCATGAGAAATTACTATGTCAATTTTATTCCCCAGAGTATAGGTAAGCCAGGACTTAACTCTCTTTGAATACAAACCTTTAAATCTGCAATTTAGGACTGGAGAGATGACTCAATAGTTAAGAGCTCTTGCTGCGCTTGCAGAAGTCCTGGGTTCAGTTCCCAGTACCCACATTCCTCACAACTATCTGAAACTCTAATTCCAGGAGTGTCCTCTTCTGGCCTCATTTGGCATTAGGCATGTGCACAGTACAGTTGCACCACATGCACAACATTCATATATGTAAAATAAAGATAAAACACCTTCCAAAAGTATAAGTGAAAAATGAAGCCAAGTCTACTTTAGGCTGTTATTACTTCCTCTCTGGAGCTGAATCTAAATTCCAAAGGCTTGTCATGCTTAAAATTCTGACAGGTATATAAAATTAAAAAATAAGTAAAATGACTTGGAAATAAAAAGAACATTAGGATCACCTGTTATATTACATTACCACCCAGAAGTAATAATTGCTATTGTTTGTTTCTTTTTCTGGTATCATGCTATCTTTTTTTAAATAACATTATACCATTAGAATTTTTCCAACATTCTTCAAAAAGCTAATTAAAAGATGGCATTACTTTATTTCTTGTGTTGTGTGCTCATGCCATGGCACATCTCTGTAGGTCAGAGGTCAGAGAATAGCTTTCTAGAATTGGCCCTCTCCTTCCACTACCCATGGAACTGAGGTCAGGTCGTCAGGCTCAGTGACAAGCACCTTTACCCCCTGAGCCATGTCACCTGCTCCAGTTTTTTGAATGACCTTGGTAAGTGTCTGCCCTGATGGACAGCACCAATCGGTGATATGTGAAGACACACATTTTCCATCAGCTTCACCAATACTTGACTTTTTTAAGTGTTTGCCATTCTAACGATAAAACTACCTCATTGCAGTTCTAATTTACAATTTTCTGAGCAAGGCTGATTTTTTAAAAAAGGTTGATTTTTGATTTAAAGATATTTGTTTATTGTAGATACTTATATCTTTGCCCCGCCCCGTTGCGCTGTCAATAATGTATGAACTATAAGTATTTCTTTTTCAATTTAAACTAAACTTTGGAATAGACAGAGTTTACTCCGGTTGTTATTATTGTTGTTTTATAGAAGTTCTTTGTATATCAAGGAAATCAAATCCTTTTCAGTGATAGGAGTTTGAGACAGTGATAGAAGGGTGATGTTTGCTTTTCATGCTTCCAAATATAAGCCTTTGGGTACAACATAGATACAAACTACAGAACAAAGTATGTTTTTGACAGTCAGTTCAATTGGCTGTGCAAGATGGAATAAGTTCCCAGACCCAGGCGATTTTCTTATGCCCAGATAACACAAGTATGCATTGAACATTCACATAATGGGTGGTTGTTATCAGCATCAGTGGTACTTAAAATAGTGCTGTTGTGGAGCTCATAATTACTTTTTAAATGAAAATGACGTGCTAAAACATGAGTATAAAATATAATGGATATATTTTGAATACAAGCTCATCTTTTCAAAATTTATAGATATACATGATCAAAGAAATCCTGAGAGTATTCTATAAAATTCTCACTGCCTCCTGTGGGGTCCAGGAGCCAGCAATGTTATCTCCTGGAATATTCAGACTCCACCGCAAGGCTATCGGTTCCAACAGAGTTGGCAACATCCGCAAACAAATGTAATAAAATGCTGGTCCAGTTGACTTTCCACACTAGAGCTATTAGGATTCTATGAGACAAGTAAGAGTAAAAACTTGATTTTACCCAGTTAATGGCTGATCAGCTTTCAGACTCTTAGATTTATGTAGATCTCTGTTTTGTTGCCTGACCACTTGTCCTTAAGCAATCCCAGTGAACCTCATTGGGTCATTAAACCAGTGAACAACCATGAAAGCAGAAGTGTGGCTAGTTGGAAAGAAAAGGGCGAGGGAGTAGATGTGGTTAAAATACATTATATACACATGAGAAGCTGTCATAATAAAACACGTTAGCATGTATAATTAATATACACTAATATTAAAACATTTTAAAAACTTGCCTAAAAAAAAATCAAAGAAAAGACATACCCTGGAGAAAGAAGTACAGCTAGGAATTCCTGCCAGGAATCCAAATTTCTGGGAAAGATCGTTTTCAAAAGGCGTGAGTGGTAAGCAGTCGAAGACAAAGCAGTTAGCCCATTTCTGCCCAGGGCTGATGTTAAATTTGCCTGGGGCAACTATAATGATCAGAAACAGTGGACAATAGGAAGATTAGGCGAGCCTTTCCCAAGTTTAGTTCAAGGAAGAGATGTCGATAGTTCATACACTATTGATGAGTTTTTTAACTACCTTGTGGAGAAGAGGGGTTTGTGCCTTTCAAAATCACCTTCAAATGATAGAATCAAGACTTTTCAGGTTTTAGGACTGAAAGTCATATGTTTCTGGGTACCCCTCAGTCTTGGGCAAACCGAGGTAGTGGGTCACTCTTGTTAATTAAAGTATCTTATAGGGGCTGGGGAAATTTCCCAGAAATGATGAGCATTTGCTGCTCTTGCAGAGGATCCAGATTTGGTTCCTAGCAATCACATCAGGAAGGGTATTAATCAGGGTTCCCTAAAGGAACAGAAGTGATAAAAAATATACATTATCTGTCTATCTATCTATCTATCTATCTATCTATCTATCTATCTATCTATCTAT
>CABHPP010136478.1:0-17569 GCA_902168425.1 Peromyscus attwateri | reverse complement strand
TATCTATCTATCTATCTATCTATCTATCTATCTATCTATCTATCTATTATCTATTCATTTAGCTAAAATTTTTGGAGCCAGAAAATAAACCTGCTAGGATTACACCAGCAGATCTGCTCCCCGGGGACATATTAGGATGCTGTCCATGTACTCAGTTAAGCTGAGAAGTATATCTTAAAGTTTCACCACAAGCCTCAGCAAGTTCCTTGGTTTTTGTTCGTACAAAACCACCCTGTTTCCAAGGGTGTGCCCATCAAAAAAGCCAAGCTCATAACTCCTGGTTAGTAGCCAGCAGCATTTGCTGGCGGTGTCTGAACAATATCCTGGAGAGGAAGGGAAAGGCCCTAGTGATTCACACTTAAAACTTATGACAGACCTCAGACCTTCTGTCTCCACACGGCTTTGTTCTTATTGCTTGCTGTGAACCATTTTCTAATGCAAACAATTCCAACATGGCTGGATCCCAGTTGAAAACAAAAACTTGATTCAATTCATCACCAAATTTTGCAAAGAAAGAAAACATTCTGAGCCAGGCACGGTATCATACACTTGGGGGAAGGAGACAGGAGGTAGCTGTTCAAAGCCATCCTTTGCTACGGTAGAAAGTTAGAGGCCAACCTGACCTATAAGACACTCTCTCCCAAAAAAACCAAAGAAAAATATTTTGGGGAGACTGGGAAATGATACTTTGTCAATATCATAGAGACTGTCCATTGTTCAATGATTATTTTCTGCTGCCTTTAACAGTGAGACATCCTGTTATTCCTATGGACATGAGAAAAAAAGACAAGACTGCCTATAAGAACTATGATGGTTCAATGCAGTCTGAGCGCTTTGGGGGCCATTAATAGGAGTTGTAGATATTGACAATGGAGATAATATGATAATAAAAGAAAATGCCAAGGTGGCAAATCTGCCTTTAGTTAATGATTTGACTGGAGGGGGGGAGGTTCAGGCAAACATGTAGGTTTTAACATATATGTTGATGTGGCATTGCTTGTGGAGAAGCTAAAGGATTATATAGGAAGGTAGCAAAGCAATCCCCACTCTAAGATGCCCCTTGGTACCAACACGTTAAGAACATCAGTCCAAGTATGGTACCCAAACAGGATGGTGCTGACAGAGAAAAAGCACACATCATAACAATTAGATCAGGTTCTTGCACAGACCTAGATCATCTCTGACAGGACACTTAAGAAATTGGTAGCATTGCTTCCAAAGAACATTATCGAGTAACTTGGGTCTCCTTTCTCCTGATAAAATGTGGCTAGTTTGTGTTCTATTCTAGTTAATCAGCTAAGCTACAAAGATATAGCAGTATGTAAAGGGGAGGTTCATCCATGGGCAGGTTCCTCTAGGAAACATGTTATATGAGTACCATCGTAGGGTCCCACCAGTAGAAAAGAATGCCAAAAAGCGTAACTGAGAATGTTTCCTAGCCAAAAAGAAAAAAATTGTGTATGTGTGTGCATGTGCATACATGAGTTTAGAAGTAGGGGCGGAGGACTTTTAGTTTACACATAACTTAGGAAATGGTTAAGGAGGAATGAAAGAGGTCCAGTTGAACAAGTTTAATGGTCCAAGTGAGGAAGAGACTGACTATCACTGCTACCAGAAAGGTATGAGAGGTATGTGGCCATTCAGTGAGGGTATCCTCTTCAGAGGGGGGATGATGAGAAGAGGAGGTAGAAACTGGACAGTCAGCTCATGGCAGGGGCCCCAAAGCAGCAGTTCTAGAAATGTCCTTGGTTCTCTGTCCAAGAATTCCAGAAGGGAGTTGTGGTTTCTCATCTCCTCCTCAATGAGCACCCTGCCTAGAGGCCCTATGTGTGGGTGGACGTGTGCGTGGGGACTAGACCTCCAGTCCAGACACTGATCCCTTCTGGTGGGCAGCTTTGGAACAGGATCTCCAGATTTTCATGGTGAAAATGGGTTATAGATATCCCCCAATTTCAATCCATATCCTGAATGATTTTAAGATTACCCCTTCAGAGGAGGCAGTGTTGGAGTAGCAATTTAAAAAAAAACCCACTAAAGGAAGATATGTGGCCAAGAAAACAGAACCTTGGGCCCAAGTGGAGACCTAACGTTCTGGAGGGGCAGGATCAATGAACTGGCTAAGAGCCCACTCCTCTGGAATGCAGCCCTGGCCCTAGGAAGGCTGGTTCACCTTTAGCCAAGTTAGAGAGGAGGAATCATTATCCCTTTAAGAGATACTGCACTTTTCCTTCCCAGAGTTTCTGCCCCTAACACAGTCTCTTACAGAACATAGCTAGCTATGTTCCTTCGTAAGCCTGCCTGCTTTTCTGAATTACTCAGGAAAATGTAACTTTCCTCTTCTTCTTTGTATTTCTTTTGCAAGCATGTATTTCCCTAACACTGTAGATTCCCTTATTCTTCCTCTAAAGCACCCCCGCCCTGGCCCCACCGTGTTGCCTACTGCTGCTTGGCTAACCTTTCCGCTAGCCTAATTCAAGTAGCATGATTGTATTTTACTGTCTCTTCTCTTCTCTATTCTCTCCCTTGAGGCAGTTGCCACGATTTACAGCTTGCTGGCCCTGTGGTGTCTTTTTTTTTTTTTTTTTTTTTTTTGTAGACTATAACAAAGTTGTCCTCAAGCTTCAAAAAGCAAACCAAAGCAAAGCAAACCAAACAAACATAAACTTGGTCGTTCAGTAGGTCAGTAGGGCCTTAAGGACTAAAATAGACCCTGTGCACAGTGGAGGTAAAGGTAGAGGGCCTGTAGTGGAAACGGTAAGTAGTCTAATCAGACTTAGAAACTGTATGTGTGAGGGTGGAGTGGGGCCTGAGGCATGAGATGAAATCTAAAGTTTGGGCCATTACTAAGAAAAGCATTCAAGGCCAAGACAGATTGGTCTCTCATTGTGAACCAGTGGACATTGTTACATCCAGAAACTCCCAAGCTGACATAATTTGTTTAAAGTAGATGCATCTTTAGCCCAGAAGTTTAGCTTTTGGTAGACTATTGTCTATGTCAGTGGTTCTCAGTTGAAGGCAGTTTTGTCCACTGGGGTCCTTCCAAAATTTCCAGTCCTTTTTGGTTATGGCTCTGAGTCCTACTGCCATCTGGTGGGTAGTAGTCAGGACTGCTGCTAAACTTAGTACAGGAATTGATGCTGTCTGGGGCCAGGGACCCAAATGTTCCTACCTGAAAGTGCAAAGTAATGGCCTTGCTTCTCTGAACTTTTGGGATTTGGAGGAAATGGATCAAGTTACTTGTACCTAGACATTTAAGGTAGTTTATTTCACTTCCTAAAGCCATAAAGATCGTTCAGGCACATCTGACCCAATGATGCCCAGAACAACCCTGTGCTAAAAAGGAGCTAAACCCTGGCCTATGGCAGGAGACACAGGTCACATAGGGAAAGTAGCAGTTCAATCGAAACATTCTCTGAAAATAGATTGAGTAATTCCTCAGTGAATTTTTTCTGTCCACCTCACCCACTCTGTATTATGTATTACAGATTATATTCCTAGAGGTTTTTTGTTTTGTTTTTGTTTTTTCCAAAATAGAGTTTCTCTGTAACAGTCCTGTCTGTCCTGGAGCTTGCTCTATGGAGCAGGCTGGCCTCGAACTCACAGAGATCCGCCTGCCTCTGTCTCTTGAGTGCTGGGATTAAAGGCATGTGCCACCACTGCCTGGCATATTCCTAGAGTTTTAAGGTAGAAAATATGGAGATGGGAAGGTGTAATAAAGAGAACTCATTAAAACATCATTTCTGCCCGGGGAGACTACTTGATCTTGATGGCTAAGAGGGTGAACCCCAACCCTGCCCAGAAGTATGTGTGTAAAAGGGAAATTCAGGCACCTCACTTTCAGGAGCCTCCCTGATAGCTTTTAACTATAGAATGAACCAAGTGGGAGAACTCCCCTCTAGTCCACAACAGAGTGGCCCCTTCATGACCAGATGACACCCTGTCTCATGACAACACCTCCTAAAGCACAGGCACCATTCATGTGCCGAGAGACATATTTACTTATGAATGTATCTCTTTAGCAAGGCCTGCGTCTCATTGAGTAAGGGCTGACTGTAGACCAGTGCCTCTCAACCTTCCTAATGCTGCGACCCTGTAATACAGTTTTTAATACTGAAGTGACTCCAATCATAAAATGATTTCATTGCTGCTCCATAACTGTAATTTTGCCACTGCTGTGAATCATAATGTAAATATCTGATACGCAGGATATCTGACATTCAACTCCTGTGAAAGGGTCATTGACTCAAGGGGTCAGGACCCACATGTTGATAACCACTGTTGTAGATGAACAGTACATATCATTTGAGTCGGCAGGGGGCTCTCTTAAGCAACAAGTTGTAGTTACTGACTTTTCCACTGGATGGGGATAGAACACTGCTGTGTGCTTAGAGTTTGCATAATCATAGACATTGGTAAATCATTTACTTGAGACCGTCAGTATAACCCAGAAGGTAAAACAGTAGAAGTGAGCCCCTTTCCCACATTTTTATAGGAGGTAGGTAATGGCAGTTAGGAAGCTAGCTGGTGGTTAGATGGGATGTCAGGAGAAGTTTTTTCGTTTTGTTTTTTAATTAATTTATTTTACATCCTGACTGCAGTTTCCCCTCCCTCCTCTCCTCCCAGTCCCTCCCCCCACCTCCCCTCTGACTGCCCCCATTCATTCCTCCTTCCTTTCTACTCAGGGCAGGCCTCCCATGGGCATCAACAACGCATGCCATATCAAGTTGCAGTAAGACTAAGCACCTTCCCATGCTTTAAAGCTGGGCAAGGTGACCCAGTAGGAGGAATAGGGTCCCAAAAGCAGACAAAAGAGTCAGAGACAGCCCCCATTCCCACTGTTAGGAGTCCCACAAGAGGACCAAGCTACACACCTGTCATGTATACGTGGAGGGCCTCGGTCAGTCCCATGCAGGCCCCTGGTTGTTGGCTCAGTTTCTGTGAGCCCTGATGAGTTTTGGCTGAAGAAATTGCTCCTAAGATTGAACATCTGAGTTTGAGGAGGAAGGGATGTTCTGCCTCAGGAGATCTAGGAGCAGGTGGAAGGTCCTGAGGGAGTCTGCCATTCAACTTGCCTGAGTAGTTAGGTTTATGAATTTGAATTTTACAGAATCTTGACGTGCGTGTCAGAAAGTTTCATCAGGATGAAAGGAAAGTTGGTAGACCTGAAAGAAGGTCAAGGACGGGAGCAGAGTAAAATAGGAGGAAAGTGAGTCAGTTGCTTTCTTTGTAGCTGGATGTCATCATGGAAAGCTCTTGATTGTCCATAACAAAGGACTAACAGTCACCTCATCATAAGGCATTATAGCTTTGGGTCTCTCGGTCGACCCCATCCTTTCACTCAGAAATCATAAGGCTTACATACATACAGCTCTAGGATTTCGTCTTTGCCTGGAACGGCTCATGCATCTGAATTTGCTAATGTCATGACTGCTGACCGTTCTGGCTGCTGTAGCATCCCCTGTCAGATCTCTCCTCAGAGGCAACCACTGTGGTCACAAACCTATGTGGTGGCATCAGCATTTGTGAGGCAGCATGGGCTGGTCAAAATAATTTCATTCTCAGAGAGAGAAAATGTTGCTTTAGTTTCTTACTCTGCTGTTGTTACAATGTAACCTTAATGACACCAAACCATAATAATAATATGTAGATTATGGTATGTACCCAGGGCCAGGTGTTTAATAAGTCCTAAAAGATTATGAAAATCCAAGTTGCATTAATGTGTTCAATACATCTTCAGTGACAGCTGGATGCAGGGCACAGTGAAGAGCTAAAAAATGTCCCTGTTGAAAGTGCTTCAAGATGTAGTCATACACAATGACTTTCTGAATACAGCCCAGTGACTCAGGAAACAGCACCAAGAATTGACAAATGGGATCGCATCAAATAAAAAAAGCTTCTATATGGCAAAGAAATAATCAACAGGCTACAGAATGGGGAAAAATTGCTAATTATTTATCCTCAGGTGAATCCCCTTGTCAAAGGGATTGATGTGTAGAAGATAAAATTCAGAACCAGGCGGTGGTGGCGCACGCCTTTACTCCCAGCACTTGGGAGGCAGAGGCAGGTGGATCTCTGTGAGTTCGAGGCCAGCCTGGTCTACAGAGCAAGTTCCAGGCCAGCCAGGGCTGTTATTACACAGAGTCCCTGTCTTTAAAAACTTTGAAAAGAAAAGAAAAGAAAAGAAAAAATTCAAGAAATGGATACCAAAACAAATCATCTGACTAATAAATGAGCAAACAATTGCACAAAAAGTTCTCAGTAGAAGTACAAATGGCCAACAAATACATGAAAAAGATGTTGACTACCCTTAGCTATCATGAAAATGCAAATCACATTGAGATAGCACTCCCCTCTGGTCAGAATGGATATCATCAAGACCACAAACAACACCAAATGTTGGGGAAGATGCAGGAGGAAATGGACCACTTATACACTGCTGATGAGAATGTAAATCGGACACAATGAATTTCATTGTTTACACTAATAAGAATGCTTTAAAGTCCCGGCCTTCGATAGATCTTATATTCTTTTAGACAGCCAATAAATGAATAGTTTACAGTATCAGTGTCCGGTAGGGAAAAAGCTGATAAGAACAAACAATTCAGTGTAGGATAGAGTAGACAAGATAAGATGGTTTCATTCAGTGTGTGATATTTGAAGGGAGGCCTGAATGAAGTGACAAAGGGAACCACGAGAATGTCTGGGAAATCCACTTCAGGAAGTGTGAGGATCTGAGGGAGGCCTTGCAAATGGGATCCCTGCCTGAGATGTGATGGACGTGCTAACTCTAGAACTTACTGAACATGTGCTGGGCTCCTGGCCACCACGTGTCATTACTTAGTTCTGACCATACTCAAGCAGCCCAACTTTTAGGTCCATGTTGTATCTGACTCCACTGGTCCTCTAAGAGAAAGTAAAGGACTTCATTCCACAGCTCACAACTCAAATCACGTAGATGGCAACCTGGTGATTGCAAGCAGGCCTAAACCTGACTAGCTTCTGGGTGCAGAAAGAGCCTCACCATCAGGGAGCAGCAGGGCAGGCAGGAGTTCTTGAAGGCTTGGCCCTGTGTAGGCTTATGTCAGGACCATGTCAAGTTAGGACCAGAGGAACTGCACTCTCCTTGTATTTGCCTATTGGCTGAACATCTGGACTGTGTGCCATCCAGTTTCATTCATTCATTCATTCATTTATTCATTTATTTATTTGTTTGTTTAAAAAATTGTTATAAACATGTTTGGGGACTTGTGAAGGTGTATATATGGGATTAGTGTTAGATGGGTAGAGTTAATGGTGTCATTCTTCAGGTTTCAGTGGGATTGCTCAGTTGTTTTCATTTTGGAGTCCTTAAGTGTATGAATTCAAACATCCCATTTCTGCCCTTGAGGACAGTTCACAGTTTCTATTACACAATATGCTCCTTGCTGGCATCTCTTGTCAGCCATGACCTCAACTCGTGGTGTTTCTGCTTTGTTTTTCTTTTTTCTACTACACGGCTACCAGTAGAAAAAAAGTCACCATTTTAGGGCAAAACATGAAAAGGAAATACAGTTTTCCCTAGAATGTAGGGAACTTTTGGCTTTACAGGCTAAGTCTTGTGTTTTATTACCAGAAATAGAGTAGGGCCTCTCTTTGCTCTTCTTTTTACATGGCAGCCGGAAAAAAACCACGAACTGTATTTTCTCTTGTTGGGAATTCTTCCGAATTAACTTACAGTTCCCTCAGATACACCTTTTTCATACTTCTCATGGTAAATGACCCTTTTCTTTCGCCACATTGAGAGTTTGTGCCTTTCTTTCTCCAAACACAAACAGCCAAAGAATTAGGAACTTACAAGGGAACAATACTTGGAAAAGACCCATGGAAAAGACTAGAAGGAGGAAAGGAAGGCAGGAGACCCAGCAGCGTATCAGGTGCTCCAAGGAAACACCTGCTTCAGATTACAAACGTATTACTTAATTGGACACACACAACTCTTGAGTTTAAACAGAACACAGTTCGCCAACGACCAGTGGCGATTCTCCAGCTGTTTGTGATTACGTAATGCCCTAAAAGATCATCTGGCTTGTCTCAACTCTCGGAAGTAGCTGGTTGAGGCTTTTCTTTCTTTCTTTTTAAAAAAAGCTCTTCTACAGACATCAACTCATACGCAAAGTTCCTGCCAAGCATTTATGACACTTATCAATAAATAAATAAACAAAACAAAAGATTATAATAAGTAAAGTGACAGTAGTTTCTTTGGAGCTTGGAGATTTTTGCTTTAAGCATTGAAAGGTAGGTGTGGTACATCTAGTAAAGCTTCACTGGCCAGATGTCTCTAACTCCGATTTTATAACAAACACTGTTTACTTTTGTATTACCAGGAAAAAAGATGAAGGGCACATTGGGGAAGTCAGGGGGGAAAGGGGGATGACATTCTTTCCACGGTCTAAGAACAGTTTGCAAGTGCTCCCTGAAATCGAACTTGAAAACAGTCCTCTCTTATGTAGATTTTCATATATAAATGAGTCATATCGCAATTTACTTTTCAGGTTATCTCTCTGTGTGTAGATATGCATATGCATGCAAACACATATATATATGTATATATATACACACATGTATGTGTGTGTATATGATGGTTATGGCTTGCAAATTGGAAGACTTCATGCTTGAGTAATTGAAGATAATCCAGGGTTGTAATTTAAGAGGGTCTTCTTTGCGAGCCCAAAGGAGAGCATCAGCCCAAGTAGAAGGGAAATTGCCCTTTTTCCTGCAATTATTTTAGTTCAAAATCCATGTGTAGCAAAAACAGGAAAGCAATTGTAGACACCACTCTTTGAAAACTGGAAGCTTGCTGTTTGTCCCCTTAAAGTGCTTATTGAATCCCAAGTGCTTTATTACCATGCTGGCATGAGTGCCTTCTAGAAAAATTAAACACTACACATGAAAAAGTCTGCACTACACTGTCCTCACATGAAATGTGGAATAATCATGCTTATTGTTGCCTTAGCCCTGCCCATTTAGCTGGGGAACAAATCTATAAAGACTAATCCATAACACTCATTTTTACTGTTTGGAATAGGCACTCTGGTTTTCAGAATAAGAATACATGTTTCTGTTGGGGGGAAAAAGAGAAATTATTCATTATAGAAAATTCAAACTATCACAACAGGGGAACGAAAATAATAAAACATGCCTGCATTCACCATCTTCAGATGGCCACCATTGACATTTTCTGTATATGTGTGTCAGGCATCTCTATGTAGACTGATAATCACAGAATGAAATTTCCTGTGATGAATTTATGTGTACTGTTGTGTTTGACTACTTTAAAATAGAATTATTATCACTTCTGGGCATTTTGGCTCAGATCAAGTGTAAAATATAATTGTTATTTAACCTGCTGTTTCTTCCATACATACATTTAATTCTTATACATTAGACACTTTCTTGTTTAATTCACTTTTTAGGTTAGCATGCAAAGTAAGGGATTCATCATGCCCTCTTCCTACAAATGTGTCATTTTACATTGTTCTCATTTTTTTCTGCTACTATGTGGCATGCAGGTGGAAAATGGAGAAGTGGGGGTACTCCCTTCATACAAGCAGGGAGGCAGAACAGGAAGATCTGGAGAGGAGTGAAGGAAAGGATATACCAAAACAAAGCAGTATGAACATGGCCCGAGGAAACCTGTTCATTTGTATGCTAATGAAAGCACTTGTGCCTGTATGCACAGACACATACACCATCAACCCGCCCCCCCCCCAAACACACACACAAATATGGAAAAATCAAAAAGAACTGACACCCAATACCGATTGCTTAAGTAGAGGAGGGCATATTATATGGCACAGTATAAAACCTCAATAACATGGCAATAGCAGGACTGTTAGTGCCCTCATTTGAGGTTATGAGGAGATGTAATAAAGGGTGGCTATTGCCCAGCTTCAACTGTCAACCACGTGAGAAGATGGAAGAGTAAGAAAGATGGAGGCCCACAATGTCTGTATTTGTGGTAAAGTTAGTGTTGGAGTCAGTGGCCTATATCTCTGTGTAGGTTGGCTTCTGCATGCTGCTCATAAAGGTCCCTGTCATAGAGATGAATCATCAAAGAAGATCCTGCTTTCTATGTGAAAACTGATTCCTAAGAGGAAGGGGAGAGGAAAGGGCCCATCCAGTTTTGTCTTGCAAGCTCATCCCACTAGGAAGCATGCCTCAAGAGGCAGGGGCCATGCTAACAGTAACGGAATACCCTCCATGTAAGAAGAAATACCGAAGGGGGAGCACAGGGTCTCCTGAAGCTTTATCTTGAGATTTAATCAGCTGTGGCTGATGGAACAATGGTCACAGAGGATAAGTCAGGCTATGGCAATAGGAGGCAAGTTTGTGGATAAACTCAGCATACTGTCATTCTTGGTTCTGTTTCTTAGATCTCTGAAACATCTTCCCGTTCTTGAAGTTTTTCTCCCTTATTAGCCTCCGAGTCTTCATGGAAGACCCTTCTTGCCCACTGTCACCAGTGCCTTTTCCCCTGGCACTTCCCCATCTTTTCTCATTGCTGTGACACAGCATCCAGTAGAAGCAACCCAAAGAAAGAAGGGTTTATTTGCTCACAGTTGGAGCTTACGTTATAGTCCATCCTGGTGGGAAAGGCGTGGAGGCAGGAGCCTGAGGTGGCCGTCGGTCACACTGCATCAAGTCAAGAAGCAGGGAGAGATGCTGCTGCTCCTATCTCTTTCTTCTAAATATTCAGTCATGAATCGTACCCCATAGAATTGTGTCATCACCTTTAGGGTGTCCTAGCACCCACGTGGTGGCTCTCAACTGCCACAACTCCAGTTCCAAGGGATCTTATGCCCTCTTCAGGCCTCCCAGAGCACCCAAGCATGCACATGGTGCACAGACACGCATCCAGGCAAAACATCCTCACACACATAGTAATGATGATGATGATAGTGATGATGATGATGGTGATGATGATGCAGTATCTGATAGATACCGAAAACTTCATAAATATTTTCTCATTTCTTACCTCTTGGCAATGTGTTTTGGCTTTCTTTTTAAAAAATACAATATTTTCATTCTTTTTCTTTTTGTGGTTTTACAGAGTTAGGATTTAGAGAGTTGGTAAAAAGTTGTTGGTTTAGGAGGTTGGTAGAAAGGATAATTGATTAGTAAGTACTGATTTTTTAAAATAATTTTTTTAAATTAAAAAATCCTCTTTTATTTGGTTTAGTATATTTCAGTGAAAATTAAAGTCCCAACAGTAGATTATTGGGGTTTTAATCAGAGATTTCATTCTTCTGGTTCACTCATATAATAATAATGGTTAATGACAACTTGAAGTAAAATTTTCAAGATTAAAAAGGATAATCACATTGAGGTTTAAAGAAAATACAGAGGTAGCTGAAGTATGAAGAATGAATCCAGTTATGAGAATGTGCACAGCTGTTACTGCTAAGCCTGAAGTGGGTAGTTTTCAGAGAACCATTTACATGCCTTTTACAACGGCTTAAGCTGAATGGTAATTCTTTCAGGAGTTATAGGTGTGTACAAATTAACTAATTTAAATAAATCATACAAAGAGAGCCTTGTATCTTGACCCCCACACATTTTAAGCCTCAGGTACTAACTTGAGTGTTTCCTGTAACAATATGACGATGTCTTTGAAGTAATTAAATGTTCCAAGTATTTGGTTTCTCTTTAGTCTTTTTTTCTCTGATTTGATTACAAGACCCTTAAAGAGGGGAATTTTAGAGTTCATTTTTTTCTTTTGATTAAATAGAAATAAGAGAGGCCAATTAGAATGCTTCTGGACTGGGAGGTTTTCTACTCTACACAAAATGGCCACCATTGCTGAAATCTAATTTTTAAATTCATTTGTCTAGATCAGAGTGGCAAGTAGAACTTGGTGAAGATAGAAATGTTTTATAATATACACTATTGGTTATGGCAGCCATTAGCTACAGGAGGCTATTGAGCACTCAAAATGTGGTCAGTGAAGCTGAAGAGCTGAATTTAAATTTTATTAATTTGATTTAAGTGAAACTTAAGGAGCTGCATGTGCCTAGTGGCCACTCTTGGGGACCCATAGCATTTCTTTTCTGTTTTAGATTTAGTATGGACATGAACCTGGGAATGCTGACTTCAATTTGAAATTACTTGACATATGTCATAAACAGTGTTGAGTACCTACTGAGTCTGTGTACCTGATGTCAGAAATGTTTCCTTTGGGCTTCCCGACTCACCTTTAGAGCAAGGTGTGGTGACCTGAGATATGTCACTCTCTACACTTGTGTAAACATGGCCTTGCTAGCAGAGACCCTGTTAGTCCAAGAACAGGTGTAGATGTAACCGACCGCCTTATTAAATAAGAAACACAGAGCCAATGTAAAGGTGAAAGCCCAAGAGGTCAGAGCCAGAAGCTTACCCGCTTTCCGCCAGCTAGCTTCTCCCGCCAAGAGAGCTCTCCGAAAAGGGAGTTTCTTCCTGTGCGGTTGATTTATAAGGAGTCCTGTTTCTTCCTTCTCATTGGTTATAAACTAACTACGTGGCTGTCTCGTCACTGCCTCTCTGTCCAGACCTCCCAAGTTTTCTATGGTTGGTATTGAGATCAAGGGCGTGTGTCTCCAATGCTAGCTGTATCCTTGAACACACAGAGATCCACCTAGCTCTGCTTACCAAGTGCTGGGATTAAAGGCGTGCACCACCACCGCCCTGGCTTTCGCTATGGCTTGCTAATAGCTCTGACCCCTAAGCAACTTTATTTATTAACATACAAATAAAATCACATTTCAGTACAAATAGAATACCACTATAAACAGGCTTGTTTTAACCTGAGCTTCAGGCCTGGCTGTGGGAGACACATCATGTACTTTACTGGGCCTTCAGGATGAGTGTTATTTTAATTAGCTATGAGATCTGGCTTGGAGAATGGGACATAGTGAAATTCCCTTAAAGACATTGCGTGGTGTGAATAGTCTGGCCCCTTGTCACAGATTCATTCTTTCAAGTTGCTCTCCTGTCTTAATTCTTCTAACAACAAGTCTTTGGTTGAAAAATTGAACAGATCTTCACAAATACTCAATCCTTTGCTCCTCCATGCTTTATTAAGATATAATGTGACAATTCTATACACTGCAATGTTTTGATGCATGCATGTATTGCAGTGTTTTGATGCATGCATGTATTACAGTGTTTTGATGCATGCATGCATGTATTGTGGAATGATTATCATCTCACAAGGTTATCATGTGTATATTTATGTATGCACATATTTCTGTTTGTGAGGAGAGGTCAGAAGCCAACCTTGGGTATGCAGTTCTTCAGGAACTGTCTGCCTTTTCTAAAGGCACAGTCTCTCACTGGCTTGGAGCTTGCCAAGTAGGCTAGGTTGGCTGGCCAGTGAACCCCAGGGATCTGTCTATCTTCACCTCCCCAGCACTGGGCTTACAAGTATCTGCCATGCCTGGTTGTTTTGGGTGGGTTCTGAGGATCAAACTCAAGTCCTTGGGATGTCATAGAACATACTTTACCAACTGAGCCATCCCTCCACCCCCATAGTATCAAATGCAGTATTACTAATTCTAGTCACATACTGTGCATTGGGCCCCAAGAACTTATTTGTCACATAACTGTGGGCCCCAGACCTACATTTCTGTATTTCTTCCATTCCAATCCTTAGTGACTAACCCTTTAATCTCAATTTCTGTGAGATCATGCAGTCCTTGTCTTTTTGTGTCTGTCTTATTTCACTTATGTAATGTCTTCTAGCTTTATTCATGCTATAAACAATAGCAGGCTATCTTCCTCTTGTAAGGCTCTGGATCATTCTGCACTTTGTGTATGTGTGTCGCATTTACAGTATCCCTTCATTTGTTGTTGGACACCTGAACTAATTCCATATCATGGCTATTATGAATAGTAAGTACTACAGTAAACATCAGTATGTTGCTATGTGTTTCCTGTGATGAATTCATTTGGTTTTGGTATATACCAAGGATTGAGAGAGTGGGATCATGTGGTCATTCTATTTTTAGTGTTTTAAAACAACTGTCATCCTGTTTTCTATGGTGTCTAGACCAGTTGACTTCCCATGAACAGTATATGAGTGCTCCCCTTTCCCACATTCTTTTTTACAATACCCCGTGTTTTGACTTGGAGAGTCTGTAACTAACAATGTGAGGTGATGTCACATTGTCGTTTTGCTTTGCATTTCTCTGATTAGTAATGGTGAGCATTTCTTCCCATTCCCGCCAGCCATTTGCATTTTTTCTTTGGAAAAATATCTATTCATATCCTTTGTCCATTATTTTAATGGAAAAGTAGCTTGAAATAGGAAAAATGTTTCACAAATGAAGGTAGTGTTTATATCTAAAATAAATATGGAACTGATGCAAGTCAATAGTAGAGATCCCAAACAACATGATTTTACAATAGTCAAAGGATCAACTTTTTCTTCTGTTTCTTAAAAAGGTATCTTACCTTCTGGAAGGGGGCAGCATGGCCCATGAAGACTTCTGCGGGCATGTTGGTAAAATGAACCCAGGAGACCTACAGGTATGGCCATGGCAGGGGATTGCTGATTGGTTAGTAGTCTTAGATGGTGTATGTTTGATCTTGCCTGTTTCCAGTACAATAACCATCCCTCCCACTTCTCTCATACTCATACCTTGATCTCTCCTGTCTTCGTTTCTTTTCCGTTGCTATGACAGAATACTCTGACAAAAACATCTTAAAGGAGGAAGAGTCGTTTTTAGTTCACAGTTCATAGTGTTATCAGGGAAAACAGGGATCTCTCGTTGGTGTTCAGTCTCATTGATAAAGAATTAAAACAAAACAGACTCAGATGGAAGCTTGAGACAGTTTATTAGCATTTGAGGGAAAAACAACAGAGCAGGCAAGCTATGAAACTTAGCCGCTGTCAGCAAGATGCAGATGGAGAAGCTGAGAGAAAGTCGTGTCTTTTTGAGTTGGGGTCTAAGAAAGCTCAGCATGTTGGCAAGCAGCTGCATGTTGGAAGCGGAGAGGCACTTCAGAGACAGAGTGAGAAAGTCCAGAGGATCAGGGAAAGCATGCTTAGGCTTTTGGTCAGTATCTGAATAAGAGATAGAAGGAAAGAAAGAGTTACATTTTTCTGAGTTAGAATTCAGAAAGTAGGCAAGCTCAGGAGTGATGATCTGTAAGCATTTTACTGAAGGAGGGGCTTCTGTGGTGTATAAGTGCATTATCTCATTAAGGGGATAATTATTCCTTCCACCTCCTTAGCCTGTCTTCCGGTGAATTAGCTTTCTTGAGGGATGGTCTTGTGGCTACATGACTGACAGGTCCAATTGGATTCTTTTTTTTTTTTAAATCTGTTTATTTTTTCTTTTTTTAAAGGAATTTTTTTATACATTTTACATACCAATCACAAATTCCCCCTCTTCTCCCTCCTTCTGCCGCTCTCACCTCCCCCCCTCAACCTACCCCCCTATCTCTCCTCCAACAAGGCAAGGCCTCCCATGGAGAGTCAGCAGAGCCTGGTACATTCAGTTGAGGCAGGTCCAAGCCCTTCCCCCTGCCTCAAGGCTGTGCAAGGTGTCCCACCATAGGTAGTGGGCTCCAAAAAACCAGCTCATGCACCAGGGATGGATCCTGATCCTATTGCCAGGGGGTCCCTTAAGCAGATCAAGCTACACAACTGTCTCGCTGGATTAATTCTTAAGGAAGGAGAAGCAGTATGTAATGTTCCAATCTTTAAGGACAATTAGAATGCCATGTCTCTACCAAGGCCGGGGTAAACTCAGATACCATTCTTTTGATGGGACGAAGTAGCTTTCCCTTAATGAACTTCAACAAAACCCTGAAACCTCCCCCTTGTCATATAGTATTTTAAATTTTAGGAAGAGGCAAAACTGATACTTTTCTTTCAGCAGTATTACCAGGGACAAAAGTGTTTGGGAGCCAAAGCTGGCCATGAGGGAGGAATTCCTCTTCAGTGTTTTACAAGGGTCCTAATGCCAGTTTAGCTACATCACAAAGGTATAGTCCATCATGGCAGGAAAGTCAAGGCTCCAGGAGCTTGAAGCAGCTGCTCATATCACATCCATAACCAAAAACAGAGAGCAATGAATGCATGCTCAGCTCACTCTCTCCATTCCATACAGTTCAGAATCCTCTGAAAAAAAAAAAAAAACCCTGCCTCAGTAAAGATGGTATTACTAATCAGTTAACACATCAAGATAATCCCCACAGGCATGCGCAGAGGCCGGTCTCCCAGGTGATTCCAGATTCTATCAAGCTGAGAACACTAGCCATCATACCCCCCTTTCTGGGTATTCTATGCTGCCGGGAAACCAACACAGATCTCCCGTATTCTGTTCTCATCTTTTCCTTGATCCCTCAATCACTGTTTCTTGTGGTGCTGGGGATCAGATGCAATCTTTATGATATTTCATTTCATTTATTTATTTATTTGTATGTGTACGCAAGCACATGCCATGGCACATGTATAGCCCTCAGAGGAAAACTTGTGGGAGTCGGTTCTCTCCTTCTACCAAGTGGATCCCCAGGATCGAACTCAGGTTGTCAGGCTTGGCAGCAAGTGCCCTGACCTGCTGAGCCATTTCAGTTTTGGATATCGCCAATCACTTCTTAGTGCTCACCCAGTCTTGGTTCTGTTTGTTTTTACTTTTCTTAAAGTGTAATCAAGAGTGACTGTCCCAATTGCCATTCCTTCCTCAATTCACTAAAGCCATAGTTGGTCTGTCTGCATCCTTCCCTTCAACCTATATTGAAGCTCTTCGGGTAGTGATCATTTATGATGTCCCTACTGCCAAACTCAGCACTTGAAGACCATTTCAATTCGGTCTTTCTAGACTTATATTCTGCACTTGTGACACTTCATTATTTATGTTTCGATTCATTTGCATGGTTCAGTGTTGTCACTTAAGTTAGTAGCCCAAGGTCAGACAAGGTGGCTCTCCCCTCTAATCCCAGCACTCCGGAGGCAGAGATAAGTAGACCTCTGCAAGCTCAAAACCAGCCTGGTCTACAGAGTGAGTTTCAGGGTAGCCAGGTTACATAGTAAGAGCCTATCTCAAAAAAGAAAATAAAAGATAATAACTCAAACTGTGTGTCATATTACTTTTGTTTGTGATGGTATAATTTAACCCCCCTGAAACTGCTTAGACCATTTTGGTCAGTTGTGTTGGTAGGAGCTCTATATGAGACCATTTACATATTTTGTGGGATGCAAAGTATACATACTGGATCATGATGTTTCAGTGAAAATGAAATAAAAAACAAAAGCAAAAGGAAAATGCTATCACAAAAGAAAAAGGAACCTCCCACTAGAGCAGAACATAAAACAGAGTTTGCTCAGAGTGACAGACAGATAAGAACCCCAGGGTATGTCCTGCTCATGGAATTGGTGATTTCTGCTGTTCACCTCATCAGGCTGCCTCTGTAGATGCTGGTCTACACTTAGACCGTTACAATTTCATAGCTGGGACCAGGGCATGGCAGTTTATGTCTATAATCCCAGAATTTGGAGGGATCAAGAGTTTAAGACCAGCCTGAGTTACATAATGAGATCCTATCTCAA
>CABHPP010136477.1:0-25475 GCA_902168425.1 Peromyscus attwateri | reverse complement strand
CTCTGGAGAAGGGGACGTCGGATTAATTGAGGTGGGAGAGGCAGGCATGGTTGGGCATCTACCTGCGGTGCAGCTCTGAGATGCCTCTTTCCTTCCCCCCTCTAACTCTTCTAGGGCATCTGTGGTCCTCAGGTGATATTCTAGAACAAATTCTCGTTTACCACGCAGTGGACTAAATCTGTGTTATCAGGACAGCCCAGTAAAGTGGATATGATGATTTTTTTTTTTTTTTCCAGACAGGTTCTCATTGTGTAGCCCTGGCTGGCTTGCAACTAGCTTTGTAGACCAGGCTGGCCTGGAACTCGGGGATCCCCCAGAGAGTTGAGATTAAAGGGTGAACCACCACATCCGGCCCTTTATGTGATTTTGTTGTTGTTGCTGTTTCAGATTTTTAAATTTTGTTTTATGTGTGTTAGTGTTTAGCTTGCATGTATGTCTGTGCACCACTTTCGTGCCTGGTTCCTACGGAGGGTAGAAGAGAGCATCAAATCCTCTGGGACTAGAGTTACAGAAGGTTGTGAGTCACCATGTGGGTGCTGGGAATTGAACCTGGGTCATGGAAGAGCAGCTGTGCTCTTAACTGCTAAACCAATTCTCAAGCTTTTTATTTATTTATTTATTTATTTATTTATTTATTATTTATTTATTTATTTATTTAGATAGGGTCTCTCTAGGTAGCTCTGGCTGTCCTGGAACTCACTATGTAGATCACACTGGCCTCGAACTCACACAGATCTGCCTGCCTCTGCTTCCTGAGTGCTGGGATTAAAGTTGTGTGACTACTTTCTTTCTTTTAAATTAATTAATTTTTTTTCCAACCAGATCACAGTTTCCCCTCCCTCCTCTCTTCCAATCCCTCACGCCCCCCCCCAACCCCCCCACCTTTTTTTTTTTCTTTTTCTTTTTTTTTTCCTTTTATTTATTTTTCATCCTGGCATGATCGGACTCCAGACAACCTCGGAATTGAACCCAGTTCCTCTGGAACATCAGTCAGTGCTCTTAACCACTGAGCCATCTCTCTTCTCTTGTTTCTTTCTTAATATAAAACTTTATTTCTTATTCTTAGGTGTGCATGATGTGTGTGTGAGATGGCATACATGTAGAGGTCAGAGGTCAAGCTTACGGCATTGGTTCTCTCCTTCCACTCTTCAGTTGGTTACTGGGGATCCAGTTTTGCAGGCAAGCACTTTACTTGTGGGTTCTCTGACCAGCCCTTTCAAGGCCTCAATGTCTTCGTGTGGGATATCTGGGTTCTCATACCCCAACCCCAGCTCTGTGATTGACCTTTCATCTGACTTGCACTTCTGTCAACACTGAGACATTTCTGGGCTGAAACATCTCTGAGGGGAGACTCTAAAGGGGTTAGGAGGCCAGAGGTTGAGGCTCAGTTGGTAGAGCACTTGCCTAACATGCTGGGTTCCATCCCCAGGACTGTATAAACTGAATGTAGTGACACACACCTGTCATCCTAGCGCTAGGGAGGTAGAAGCTCGAGGATCAGCAGTTCAAGGTCATCTTTGGCTACATAATGAGTTGGAGGCCAGCCTGGGCTACACAAGACTCTGTCTCAAAAACAACAATAAATTACTAAAAATGAAAGGACTAGGAGTTAGGGATTGGTCTCAGAGCCCCTACCCCTCTCTGCAGCGACCCTCTTTTGGCTGGCCTGCCCCGGGACCCTGACTACTGTGTATCTCATCTCCACTCACCTCCTTCACTCTCCATCACATCTTGGCCTGCCAACCAGAAGAGGGGCAAGTACTGGAGTTCCTGGAGGGCCTGGTAGACAGCTAGAGGGCCGGAAGGGGCTGACAACTGCAAGCTTGCTATCACTTGTTCCTGAAGGAAACCCTTTCCCCCAGGGTCCTCCTCAGACAGGAATTTGGACTGTATGACCCGCTGGTCCAGGACCTTGGAGCCTGAGATCGTCAACGCTACTTCAGAACAAACACCGAGGATTGTGGACTGGGGGCCGGAGTGGGACTCAGCACCTCAGCCTCATGAGGCTACCTCCTATTCCAACTTAGACCTGCACAAGGAACATTGTCATGACCAGGAGCTTGTGAAGAGGAACCACAGCCCAACCAAGGTCACACACTCCCCAAGCCCTCATTAATCTAGGAATGTACTTGCAGTGTACCACTGTGGGGCACACGGAAAGAACTGCAGAGCAGGGACCAGCAGGGACTTCAGCACCTAGAACAGCACCTCCAGAGGGATGGAGGAAGGACTAGAAGAAAACCTGTTCGTGTGTCTTTGCTTGTTTCAAGAGTGTCTCTTGTAGGCCAGGCTGGCCCTGAACTTGCTCTGTAGCCAGAGCTGGATTTGAACTCCTGTTTCTTCTGCATCCATCTCCCGAATGCTAGGATTATAGGAAGGAGACATTATGTCTGACTTTCATATTTTGAAAGGTGTGTGTGTGTGTTTGGTGTTTGTTTTTGTATCTATATGGTTTCGGATTGTGTGTGTGTGAGACTCATACTTGTGTCTCAGATTGTGTGCCTGTAGCTGATCATGTTCAACAACAGCTTGTGGTGGTGTGTCACGCGCTGATGGTGTCCGCTATGGACACTGCTGTGAGTGATGTCTTGTACTCCCAAGGAGAAAGGTCAAACCAGGGACAGCTTGGCATCTGCTTCCTGCCAGGGTCAATCCAGGGGCCCATAAACATGTGAGATGAGACACACAAGTGCCCTTCTGAGCATGTGCAGATGATGAACGTAGGGGTAGGGGCAGTGGATGAATGCCCCTGGACACAGTTTTGCCTGAATTCCTGGTTAGGAATAACCAGAACTCAAGAGAACCACTCTTATCCTTCCCTCCAAACTGCAACAAGGTAAGCAGTCTGGGAATACATCACCATTCTCCTCTTCTCTTTCCCAGAAGTCCCCGGAGCCTGGCTCTTCTAAAGTAAAAGGTGAATGCCCTCTTCTAGTGAGACTGGAGGGAGGCATTTGGGTTTCTAGCCCCACTTAATTTCTCCTTTATTTTGATTTATTTACTTCCTGTATTTGAGGATGTGTGTGCCAGTCCGTGTGTGCCATGGCACACATTTGAAGGTCAGAGGACAACTTACCAGAGTTGGTTCTCTCCTACCCTGCGGGCCCCTGGGTTCAGACTCAGGTCATCTGTCTGAGTGGCAAGTCCCTTCACCCACAGAGCCATCTTGCAGGGCCCCTACGTCCACTTTCTTCTCCAGTATCAAGGCCCATGTTCATTAAATGCTTCAAGCCCCCCCCCCTCTACATGCCCCTGTCTCTCCTCTGATCTACCCACCCATCTCTGCCCTGATCTTACCTCAGCCGTGGCTCCCCCTTGCCTCTGCCCACAGTTAAGAACGCCATGCTAATCCCTGATGCTCAGAAGCTCTTGCAATGTGAACTAGAGTCTCTGAGGACCCAGTTGCAGGCTCAGACCAAGGTGAGCCCCCTCCCCTCCTCTGTGCCCCTGTCCTCATCATCACTGTTCCTACTCTAGAGCCTCACCTGTGCCCCCACCCCTCAGGCTTTTGAGTTCCTGAACCACTCTGTGACCATGCTGGAGAAGGAGAGCTGCCTACAGCAGATCAAAATCCAGCAGCTTGAAGGTAAGGACTAGACGGAGACCAAGGTCTGAATAGGTTGGAAGTGAGTAAAAGTAAGTTCCAGGTCAAGGCCAGAACAGGGTCAGGGAAAGCTGGAGTCAAGGCTGGTCCCCAGGCCCATGTC
Source organism: Peromyscus attwateri (assembly GCA_902168425.1). Classification (NCBI taxonomy): domain Eukaryota; kingdom Metazoa; phylum Chordata; class Mammalia; order Rodentia; family Cricetidae; genus Peromyscus; species Peromyscus attwateri. The sequence continues at coordinate 21,768 of CABHPP010136477.1, read as the reverse complement.
CGGTTCCCACCGTTTTGGGCTGGGCTGGGCCTCACTTGGTAAAGCACTTGCCTAGCATGCATGAAGTCCTGGGTTCCACCTCCAGCATGGAATAAAACTGGACCTGGTGGTGCATGCCCGCGATCCCAGCACTTGGGAGATGGAAGCAGGAGGGTTAGGAGTTCAAGGTTACCCTCATCTAATTAGAGACTGAAAGTCAGCCTGCAACAGAGATTTTTCTGGAAAATAAAAAATAAAAACAGAGCCCTGGGGCTGAGAAATGGCTTGTCAGTTAAGAGCACATCACCACGCCAGCGGTGGCGCACGCCTTTAATCCCAGCACTCGGAGGCAGAGCCAGGTGGATCTCTGTGAGTTCGAGGCCGGCCTGGTCTACAGAACGAGATCCAGGACAGGCACCAAAACTACAGAGAAACCCTGTGTAAAAAAACAAAAAACAAGCAAACAAAAAAAACCCCATATATATATAGGCACTGGCTGCTTTTGCAGAAGACCCAGGTTGTGTTCCCAGCATCCACATGGTGGCCCACAATCCTCTGTAACGTCAGTTCCAGGGGATAGGACACACTCTTCTGGCCTCCATGGGGACCAGGTAAAACACCTATGAAACATAAACCACATGAAATAGAAATAAGTAAATTTAAAAAATACAGGGCTGGGGAGATGGCTCTGTTACTAAAATGCTTGTCATGCAGGCATGAGGACCTGGGTTCATCTCCAGAATTCAGGCTAAAAACAAGCTGGGCTTTGCGGCATACACTTGTAATCCCAGCTCTGCAGAGGTGGAGATAGGAGGAGCCTGGGGCTCCCTGGCCAGCAGGTCTACCCCAATCTTCGAGCTCCAGGTTCAGTGAGAGACCCTGTCTCAAAAGATAAAGTGAAGAAGAATTGAGAACACCCAGTATAACCTTGGCCCTCCCTTCGCCCACACACATCCACGTGTCTGCGTACCTGTGCAAACACGTGAACATATAGGTACATGTACACCCACACACAAAAATAAAGTCAAGAGTATCCCACCCTCTCTACAGAAGTGTTGAGCCCCACAAGCCGCCAAGGAGAGAAGGAAGCCCATAAGTGGGGCACGGAACAGAGTCGGCAGGAGCTGTATGGGGCCCTGGCCCAAGGTCTGCAGGGCTTGCAGAAGACACTGAGGGACGGTGAGGAGATGCAACGGTCCCGTACCACTCGCTGCCTACAGCTGTTGGCCCAGGAGATCCGGGACAGGTGGGTGTGCAGGAGGGCAGTGTGGAGGTTGTAAGAAAGCGGGCCGCCATTGAGAGAACTTAATGGAGCAGGGAGTGGAAGGCTTGGGGGACACGACAGAGGGACAGGACAGGTCGCTGAGAGGACCTAGGTGGTTAGGGAGAAGGTGTTGAGGAGTCTAACGGAGCTGGAGGGGGCCGGAGGTGGGTTGGGGAAGGAGGCAGGGCCTCAGAAGACTGAGGGAGGCGGAGAGGCTGGAGAGTGGAAATCAGGAGGGGAGAACAGGGCTGGGAAGATCCAGATAGGAGGGAGAAAGTAGATTGGGAGGTGAGGGCTCGGGCCCCCAGGGCGGTGAAAGAAGCCGGGGCTGTGGGCGGGGTCTAGGGCTGGGTGGGTGGAGCCTGGCACTGCGGAGCAGAGTCTGAGGCTGTGGGCGGGGTCTAGGGCTGGGTGGGTGGAGCCTGATGCCCTGGAAGGAGCTAGGGCGGTGGGAGGAGCCTGTGGCTGGAAGTGGGCTGGGCAGATGGGGACGTGGGAGGCCTTGGAGGCCTGGGGAATGGGCTGGGAATGTGGGTCTAGGCTCATCTCTCCCCTCAGCAAGAAGTTCCTGTGGGAGGAACTGGAGCTGGTGCGGGAAGAAGTGACTTTCATCTATCAGAAGCTCCGTGAGTGCCTGGAGGCTGTGGCCTGGAAGGGGTGGGGCTCCTCGGCTTCCTCTGTCCACTGAGCTCTCTCCCCAACAGAGGCCCAGGAGGATGAGATCTCAGAGAACCTCTTGAATATCCAGAAGATGCAGAAAACACAGGTGAAGTGCCGAAAGGTGAGCGGAGAAAATGAGGACGTGGGGCAGGTGGGAGCTCATGCTTCCACCATTGGACTGAGTCTCAGAGGCAGAAATCAAATCCCAGCTCTACCATTTAGTGCTATGTTATTATGGGCAAATCATTTTGTCTTTCTGGGCGTCTGTTTGCCTCTCCACATAATGGGTGTAATAGCTGCGATCCCTCCCTGATCAGGAAGTTGTGTTCGCTGAGGGTTCCATGCTCTCACTACAGCTGGGAATAAAGCTGCCACCTCACAATTACCTTTCTCTATGGTCATCACTACTTGTGTGTCTGATTGCTTGTCCCCACAACCCCCTCCCGAACCTCAGGTTCTGACCAAGATGAAGCAGCAGGCATATGAGCCATCTTCATGGCCAGAGGCTGAGGAGGGGCCTGCGGAAAGCAGTGGCTGCTGGAAGGATGATTTACAGAAGGAGCTGAGTGACATATGGTGAGGCCAGCCTCCAGTCTGACCTCTGACCCCTAGCCCTCCTCTAACCTGCACCCCCCCCACACACACACACCGCATCTGGAACACAAATGGTTCTAGTCCTTCCTACTTATCCTAGGAATCACCCTCTCCACAGCTTCCCTTACCCTAGCTCTGAGTCTGGGGTACCTTGGATGCCTCAGTGTCTCTTGGGGCCCCGTCTCTCTGTCCCCCCACAGGTCTGCTGTGCACAGTCTGCAGAGCTCCATCGACTGTCTTGCCTTGTCCATGGGCACCAAGCCCAGAGCCTCCAGTCTCAGGGGTGAGGGGCTGAGTGTAATGGGAGTGTCGGGGGGAGGTCGTTCCCAGCTTCACGTAGATGAGGCCACCTTCAGGGGTCTTCTGAGGGTCATATCGGATGGGGTCCTGTTCTAAGGTTACATTGGGTAGCTGAGAGACTGGTTGAGATTTTGAAGGCCTATAATCCCAAAAATTGGGTGGGGGTTGGTAGGCGAAAGAGAACCTCAAGTTCAAGGCCAGCCTGGGCTACATAGACCCTGGATGTTTCATGCAGGAGCTGATTGGGGTCACATTTAGGATCTGTGAGATTTTTAGTCTCTTGATTTTTTGAGATATGGTCCTATATAGCTCAGACTAACTTAAACTCACTATGTAGCCAAGGATGAACTCCTGATCTTCCTGCTTCCAGCTCCCCAGGGGTTACAGATATATGCCACCATTCCTGGCTCTATGGGATTTTTTTTAGATGTATTTTATTTTATTATATGTGTGTGGGCGTTTTGCATATATTTGTGTACCACCTGTGTACCTTGTGCCCTCAGAGGCCAGAAGAAGGTGTCAGATCCTTTGGAACTGTAGTTACAGAGGGTTATGAGCCACCATGTGGGTGCTGGGAATTGAACCTGTGTCCTCTGAAAGAGCAGCTAATAGTACTTTTTACCACTGAGCTGCCTCTCTGGCCCCTTATGGGATCTTTTAAAGGGAACATTTAAAGGGTCATTGATATATTTTAGTATTACTTTAAGTCACACAAGGAATATGGGTGTCTATATCATGGATCAGTGTGGTTTCATTTCGAGGGATGCAGAGTCCATATTCTGAAGTTGTTAGAGGGTCATGTTCAGAGTCTGAAGGGCCAGAATGAAATGTCTCTCCCACAGGCTCCAAGGAACACCGGTGCCTGAGTTCTCAGTACCCCTCCTGGGACTCCGATTCTGACTGGGAGAGACCTTTCAGCAAGAGTGGATCCTATCCTCCTGGTACAGACCCTCCTCAGCCTTTTACCATCCCTTACCATCTGGCCCCCTTGTGATTTAGGCCTTGAGGCTGGCACTCTGTCTGGGCATCTGGTCCTTGGCTGGGAACCCTGAGTTCTGGTGGTTAAAGCTAGACCATGACCTACCTTCTCTCCCCATAGCTTGAGCAGCTGGGACTGCTTGCCCTGAAGACCCCTCCAGAGAGAAAATAAACTAGCTGAGACCTTCCTCTACCCTGGACTTTTTCATCTGCTGGTTCAAGAGTCTGGGTCCTCCCCATGCCACCCCCAGCCAACTCCTTGGTGTCTCAGAGGATGCAGAGACCAGGGCACTTTTAAGGATATGTGGGTCTAGTTAGGACAGTGAGAAAATAGGGTGTATCAGTTGGGCATATAATCCAGCACCTGGGAGGTAGATGAAAATAGGCATATCAGTTCAAAGTTAACACAGAAGGTGTGAGACCAGCCCGGGCTAGAAGAGACCGAGTCTCAAAACCAGAAGTGGGCCAACCAAACGGCTTAATGGGTCAGGCACTTGCCACTAAGTCTGAAGACCTGAGTTTGATCTCAGGGACCCTCCCAATGGTAGGAGAGAACTGACTCTTGCAAGTTGTCTTCCAACCTCTAAATACACACAAAATATGGCACACACCCCAATAAATAAATGTAATTTTAAAAAAATGTAAAAAAAAAAACAAAATCAGGACAATGCTTGCTTAGCATACAGGAAACCTGGGGTTCCAACCCCAACACCATTCAAACCAGATGTAGTGGAACAGGCCTGAATTCTGGCACTCAAGGAAATGGAGGCAGGAGGATCCAAAGCTCAAGGCCAGCCTTAACTACAAAGAGAATTGGAGACCATCTAGGGCTGCATGAGACCGTCACAAACACAAAAATGGACCTAGTTGTCCCCATAGTCTTTCTGGCTCTCGATGCCCAAATGAGGAGAGGCTGAACTCTTCTCTTCCCTCAGTCTACCCCACCCATCTCTCTCTCCATTCTTTTCCCTTCCAATGTCTGCCAACACATCCCGCCTGCTTCATTGAGTTATGCAAATGAGCGTTCTATAGCCCCGCCCCAATACGCTAACAACTCCCCGCCCACATTGCCATGCAAATGAGGGCGCCAATGTCCCCGCCCACCTGGCAAACACGACGCCGTGGGCCCGCCCCCATGGGTTATGCAAATGATGTCCCGTTTCCCCACCCCACTGGATTATGCAAATAAGGCTCCTTGGCCCCGCCCCTGCCTCGGCCACGGAGTCTGCGCGGAGCTGCAAGCCCGGCGGTCCAGACTTCTCCATCTCCGTGTCCGCCTGCCTGACCAGCGGTCTGTCTGACTGTCCTGCAGCGCCAGGACCGTCTAGACGGAGAGGGAGCTCAGGCGGCGACGGCCTAGACAGGGTGAGGGAGGAGCGTGGGCGCCTCTTCTTTCCAGCCCCGAGGCTGCCCAGCCTGGACACGCAGGTCCAGACCGGGGACGTGGGTCCTTCCGATACGTTCCCTGCGGGTCCATTTTTGGGGGAGGGTAGCTAGGGGGTGGGGAGGCGGCGGTCTCGGGCTTTGGATGGGGATGGGGGAGGGGAACCTGGAGAAGGGACCCCCCAGGGGCCTCAGGAGCCAGGTCACAGTGCTGCGAGGGTGGCTGTGGGTCATGATGGTGTGGCTGCCCCGTGTTGGTGTGTGGTTGTGTAACTGGTTGTGTGGCTCTCTGGCTGTGCTGTGTTCGGGTGTGTCCGCCGGTGTGTGTGTGTGTGTGTGTGTGTGTGTGTGTGTGAGAGAGAGAGAGAGAGAGAGAGAGAGAGAGAGAGAGAGAGAGGTGGGGGGGGATTCATGAAGCGCACTGGCTTCCTCAGGGTATCTGTGTGACTGCTTGCACTGTGTGTGTGTGTCTAGGTGTCTAGTTGTGTGATCTGGCTGTCATTTTGTGGTTACTGTTGTGTTCTTTCTGATGGTGTGCATGGCTGTTTTGCAATCTGGCAGGTGTCTGATCTTACCTGGGGTGGCTGCAAGTCGGTGTCACATATATCCTTGCCTGGCCATGTGGCTGAGGTTGTGGATGGCACACTGTCTCTCCTGTGACTGGAGAGGGTGTTCATATGTGTGACTGTCATTGAGTGCCTTGTAACTGGGGGTGTGACTCTGTGACCCATTCTGTGACTCTCATTGTGTGGAGTGACTCTGCTGTGACTCTAAATGTGTTGGCAACCTTGAGTCTGGTGATGACTGTATCTGGGTAAGGGTTTGTAGGGGGCTGGGATGTGTCTGACTGTGTGTTTCTCTGACTGTGTTTGAGGGGGTATGTTCCATCTGTGTGGGTGTCTATGACAGGCCATATGCAAACTCTGTGTGTGTGTGTGTGTGTGTGTGTGTGTGTGTGTGTGTGTGTTTAGGAGTACTGGGACTTGTGTGAATGAGCAAACCTGGTTTGCTCAGCATGAAACAGGCACCCCACACAGTATGCTTGGATCTTGCTGTGGAATAGATGAATGTCATATGTTGAGGTGTCCCTGTGTATAGAGTCTGGGATGGAAGCTGTGGCTAGTTTGTACAGTGTGAGAGTACCCATGTGAGTGACTCTGTACATCTGGAACCTATGGTGACCCTCACTCCAATATGTCACTCTGTGGAGTAGGCCTCAATGGAGCCCTGGACACACAGTGCCTACCCTCGCCTGCCTGGGCCTCAGTTCCCACATCCGTGCAATGGAGATGAATGTCTTTGCCCTGCTGGCCTCCAGGAGTAGCTGTGAGTTGGTGGTGGTCGAGGTGGAGGCCTGTGGGAAGCCCTAGGGCGCTTGCACAGGTGAGAGCAGGTGGCACTGTGGGTATGAGCTGTATTGGCTACTGAACCCTTGAGGAGTGAAGTTAGATGTAGGGGGTTGGTGAGAGGAGATTGGGGGAGGCAGCTGGGCTGAGAAGATGGGGGGCGGAGGGAGAGGCAGCTGGGAAAGAGGGAGGGTCTGGCTATCAGCCTGCACCAGATACCACAGCCCATGGGGGTGGGGTGGGGGCCGGCATGTGGAGCCCATGATGGAAGGGATTAGGAGAAAGGGCCCATTGGGAGTGGGAGGGCAGGGAGCATGGGATCCCCTGGGAGAAGAAGATGAAATTCCCTAAAATATGATTAAGGTGGGTACCAAAGAGAAGGGTACCAAAGAGAAGGGCACCCTTCTCTAAAGCTGGAGGTGTCTCCTCTGAAGACTGATTAGAGGTCCCCCTAAAAGGCATGAGATCTGATTAGAATTTTGTAGAAAGTAGAGAAAAGAGACCACGATAGAATCTTTTGGGTCACATGAAAGGTTGCCCTCTGACCTCCACACAAAGAATGTGGTACATACGTGCACATACACACACAAAATAATAACTTGAAAAAAAAAGTCTTAGGTCTCTGGTAGAAGTCAGGGCCTGGTGTTAGAAGAGGCAGGGATGTCCGGTGGGCAGGGGCAGGACCAGCAGGGTGGGAACCACGTTAAAGAGCAGAACTCCACGAAGCCTCATGCACTCATGTGCCCCTGGAGTTCGAACTCCCTCCTCCTCCACAGGCCCAGCCTTCACCATGGCTGGAGGGAGACCTCACCTGAAGCGAAGTTTCTCCATCATCCCCTGCTTCGTCTTCGTGGAGGTGAGGACCTCAGAGCCACTCTGAGAAAGGGTACCTGATTCCTGTTTCATTCCTTTATCCCTGGCCAGCCCGTTTCCCTGCCCCTGGACCACCCCTTTCCCATACTCATTTTCCCACCTTCCTGGCTCCAGTCCAGTCCTACCCTCTCTCACTCTCTCTCTCTCTGACCTCTCACACCCCATTACCCTGGAATTTTAGCTGCTGCACACTTTCTCTTGAGATGTGGTGACAAGGTCGGGCTCAGAAGCACTCCTCTCTGGACTCCAGCCCCATTCTGCCCTGATCCATTCACGCTTGGGACTTTACATGCCTGAGCTTCAGTTTCTTCATCTCTAAAATGGGCATAATTAACAGGGCATGATGGCACATGTACCTCAGCATTTGGGGGGCTGAAGGAGAAGGATTTCAGGGAAGTCAAGGCCAGCCTGGGCTACATGAGACTGTCTTAAAAAAATAAATAAAGACAGAAAGAAAAGAAATTGCAAGGCACAGCCATTGTAATGCATACTTGCAATCCTAACATCAGGAGGCAGAAGCAGGAGAATGCCTACAACTTCAAGGCCATTCCATATACATGGTAAGTTCCAGGCCAGGCAGGACTAAGGAGTGAGATCAAGCCAGAAGGCGATGGTACACACCTTTAATCACAGCACTCAGGAGGCAGAGGCAGGTGGATCTCTGTGAGTTTGAGGCCAGCCTGGTCTACAGAGTGAGTTCTATGACCGCCAGGGCTACATAGTAATACCCTGTCTAAAACAACAACAATAAAAGTGTATGATTTCCATGCCAGCCTGAGATACATAATGAGACCATCCAAAAAAAACCAGTAAGTAAATAAAGAGATAAATAAAAAATGGGCTGAGGATATGGCTCAGTTCATAGAGACTTGCCTAGCTTGACAAAGCCCTGGGCTCCATCCCCAGCACTGAATAGACAAGGTGTACTGATCTACAACTATAACCCCAGTACTAGGGAGGTAGAAGCTGGAAGATCAGGAGTTATCCCCATAGTGAGTTTAAAGCCATCCTGGGTTACATGAGGCCTTGCCTCAAAACAAAAAAAACAAGATAAAACAAAACCAAACCAGAATCGTAGCTACAGCTGTTGGGAAGGTGAAAATGTATTCCTTCCTTCCCTCCCTCCTCTCCCCTTGTCTCCATTTCCCTGTCTCTCTCTCCATAGCCTCTGACCTCCTCCTGTCTCTTTTTGCCTCTCTTGGCCCTGACCGGTTGCAGTCTGTATTGCTGGGCATTGTGGTCCTGCTGGCGTACCGCCTGGAGTTCACGGACACCTTCCCTGTGCACACCCAGGGCTTCTTCTGCTATGACAGCGCTTATGCCAAGCCGTACCCCGGGCCTGAGGCTGCCAGCCGGGCACCTCCCGCCCTCATCTATGCTCTGGTCACTGCTGGGCCTACCTTCACGGTGAGATGGTGTGGGTCACCCAGGGGGGATGCCAGGGAGTACAAACCCAGAAGGCAGGAAGGCCAGGTTGGGGTGGGGGAGCCCTGGCCTCGAAGGTCCCGAAGACCCCATCTTGGTCTCGTCCACAGATCCTGCTGGGGGAGCTGGCCCGTGCCTTCTTTCCCGCTCCGCCCTCCGCCAGTCCTGTCAGTGGGGAGAGCACCATTGTGTCTGGGGCCTGCTGCCGCTTCAGCCCCCCACTCCGGAGGCTGGTCCGTTTCCTGGGTGAGAGATGCAGCCTGGGGTTAGTCCAATGGTCTTGGGGAGGGAGGTGAGTTCAGGGACAAAGGGACAATTCCACCTTATGGCTCAGTGGGTACAGGCACTTACTACCAAGCTTGCCTTGAGTTTGATTATCCAGACCCACATGGTCAAAGGAGAGAAGTGATTCCTGAGTTGTCCTCTGACTACACTCAAGATGTGGCACACACATACATAATGCAGGCATGCACACAGACACACATATAAATGCAGTCACATACACACATACACACACGCATGTACCCACACATAGATACAGGCATACATACACAGACATACATTACATATAGACACAGGCATGCCCACAAACACACACACACACACACACACACACACACACACAAATATTGGAGACAGGATTTCTCTGTGTAGTTCTGGCTGTCCTGAAACTCACTTTGTAGACCAGGCTGGCCTCAAATTCACAGAGATCCACCTGCCTCTGCCTCCCGAGTGCTAGAATTACAGGCGTATGCCACCACTGCCCAGCTTATTTTTTTTATAATTTATTATTTTTATTTTATGTACATTGGTGTTTTGCCTGCATGTATGTCTGTATGAGGGTGTTGGATCCCAGGAACTGGAGTTACAGACAGTTGTGAGCTGCCATGTGGGTGCTGAGAATTGAATGTGGGTCCTCTGGAAGAGCTGACAGTGCTCTTAACTGCTGAGCCATCTCTCCAGCCCAAGAAAATCTTTCTAAGAGCCAGGGATGGCACATTTGTTGTCCAGAGATGGTAAGATGGGAGGTGGAGACAGGTGGATCCCCGGAAGCTTTGGGCCACCCAGTCTGGCCTATTTGGCAAAGTTTTAAGCCTGTGAGAAGCACTGTCTCCAAATGTGACAGTGTCGGAGGAATGACAGCTGAAGTTGACCTCTGACCTCCACAACAAACGTATGCACTGGCTCACATGAAGAGTGCAAGCCTGTGTGGTGCTCACATCTGAAATCCTAGGACTTGGGAGGCTGTGTTAGGAAGATCTCGAGTCTGGAAGCTAGCCTGGGCTACAAAATGAGTCAATACCTTTAAAAAAAAAAAAAAGCAAGCTGTGTGGGTTGGCATATTTCTATAATCTGAACTATCAACAGTTCTGGTCAGGGGCTGAGGAGATGGCTTAGTGGTTGAGAGTGTTTGCTGCTCTGGCAGAAGACCAGGGCTCAGGTCCCAGCACCTCCATCAGGCAGCCCACAGCGGCCTGTGACTCTCATTCCAGGGAATCTGACACCCTCTGGCCTCCATGGGCACCTGCATCCATGTGGTACACTTAAACTCATGAAGGCACACATACATGCACATAAATAAAAATAGTAAGTAAATCTTTTTTTAAAGTTCAGGCTAGACTGGAAGTTCCAAGCCAGCATAGTCTATATATCAAGCTTAAGGCCAGTAATGGGTTACATAGCTAGACTCTGCCTGGGGTGGGGGTCAGAGGGTTCATGGGCAAAGGCACTGTGTCTGCTACCAAGCCTGACAGCTTGAGTTCAGACCCTAAGACCTATATGCTAGAAGGGCAGACATATAGGTCTGTCCCAAGTTGTCCTCTGACGTCCTTGCACATAAGCACACACAAACACATAAATGTAACTTTTAAAAATTTTAAATTATTTATTTTTTTGCCTGTGAGGCAAAAAATGTCTGTGAGGGTGTTAGATCCCCTGGAACTGGAGTTACAGGCAGTTGTGAACAGCCATGTGGGTGCTGGTAATTGAACCTGGGTCCTCTGGAAGAGCAGCCAGGGCTCTTAACTGCGGAGCCATCTCTCCAGCCCCAAACAAATGTAATTCTTAACAAATACAAGAGGAAGAGAAGGGCAAAGAGAGGAGGAATCCCAGAAATTTCAATAGGGTCTTCCTTGGTGGTCCCGAACTCCTGATGCAATGGTGTTGAGGGGCTGAGGTAGCTGTGATGGAGTCGGGGGTGGGGTGGGGGTGGGGCTCGCCCCCGACACAGTTTGTTTCTTAGAGACAGACTATAGGTAGATATACATTGTAGTGAGGGACCCATGGTGGCACCAAAGGTAAGGGGACCTCAGCCCAGTTATCATAGGGTCCCAGCTTGACTATAGTGGCCGTCCTAAGAATAGCAAGACAATTGAGACCAGAGATTGCCAGTGGGCAAAGGAGCTTGTTGCCAAGCCTGACAACCTGAGTTCCTATGTGGTAGAAGAAAAGAACTAAATACCTCAGGCTATCCTCTGACCTCCACATAAAGCATAACAGTGTCTACACAAATAGATAAAACCCAAATAAATAAGTATAAGGTTTTTTTTTTTTTTCGATTTTTTTCAAAAGAGGATTTCCTGGCTGTCCTAGAACTCACTTTGTAGACCAGGCCTGTCTCCACCTCAAAGAAAGATCCGCCTGCCTCTTCCTCTCCAGCACTGGGATTAAAGGCGTGTGCCACTGCCTGTCGTAAAAATTAATTTTAGACATAGACAAGGGGCTCAATGGAACCGTGTGGGGCACCCAGTTGAAGGGACATGACCTCTTTTCTCCCCATCGCCAGGGGTGTACTCTTTTGGCCTCTTCACCACGACCATCTTTGCAAATGCGGGACAGGTGGTGACCGGTAACCCCACGCCTCACTTCCTGTCTGTGTGTCGCCCCAACTACACGGCCCTGGGCTGCCCACCGCCGTCTCCTGACCGGCCAGGGCCTGACCGCTTCGTCACGGACCAGAGCGCCTGTGCAGGCAGCCCCAGCCTGGTGGCTGCCGCACGCCGCGCCTTCCCCTGCAAGGACGCGGCCCTGTGCGCCTACGCGGTCACCTACACTGCGGTGAGGCTCCTGGGGTCTGGAGGAGGTCGGGGGTGGGTGGGTGCTTGATGGAGGGGGAGGAGCTCTGGGAATGCGGCCACGCCCACTGAGCTGGAGCTTCGTGAGGCCACCCACCCTCGTGGTGCATCCCAGCCCTAGAACCCTGACTACTCCCCAGTTGCCCTGGACTCTCCGCCCCTTGCAGTTGCTAAGAGGCTGCAGGCCCAGGATGATGGCTGGGAAAATAAGCCTGTGGGCTTTGACTCTGCCTCCTGGAGCTCTCGCCCCTCCCCTTTGTTGCTTTGGTCACGCCCCTAATTCATCTCTAATCCTCTCCGTTGCCTTTCCCTGTTCCCACGTTCTGTTGCTTTGATTTCTTTCCTCTTCTGGCCTCTGGAATGACTGATGTGTCCCCTTCTGGCCTCTTTTGTGGCCCCATGAGGCTCTGAGGCTACTTCCCGGAAGAGCCCCTTAGGCCCCGATTCTATTGCTTGGTTCCGTGCGCCTGCTTTAGCAGCGAGCATCTTTCCCCATCACAGGGAAGCCTCTTCCAGAGACCCTCACCTGTCCTTTTTGGCGCTCTGGCCACACCACCTTCATGCAGAACCCCTGGGACCCTTGGAGTCCCTCCCCTGCCACCCCAAATCCAGGCACCCCTTCTCTATACTTGTGTGGTCACATCTCCACTTACCCCCACGGAGGCCCGCTTTGGGTCCACTGCCCCATTCCTGGGGGCCCCCGGCCACTCCCTCTAGCCTCCATTGCTCTGACCCGAAAAGCGTGGGTTCATCCTCTGATCAGTTTGGGTCCCACAGATGTACGTGACCCTAGTGTTCCGCGTGAAGGGCTCCCGCCTGGTGAAACCTTCCCTCTGCCTGGCCCTGCTGTGCCCCGCCTTCCTGGTGGGCGTGGTCCGCGTGGCAGAGTACCGCAACCACTGGTCGGACGTGCTGGCTGGCTTTCTGACTGGGGCGGCCATCGCCACGTTTCTGGTGAGTTCCCCTCCCACCCGTCTCTGAATGGAAGACCTCTTATCAGGCCCCTGACCCACGGGGCAGAATTGGTCGATGATGCTGAAGGGTGTATAGATTCTGCGTGACCTGGAGAGGGCAGTTGTCCTTTCCTTTGACCCTGCCTGCTTGCTTGTTTTCATCTATGAAGTGGGTTGACAAGGTCATGCCATGGTGGGCAAATTTTAAAGGGATGCCACAACACTCTGCAACTGAAATAAACACTATTTTACGGGGGAGGGGGCATGGCTCAGTTGGCGGAGCATGAGGATTTGAATTCAGATCTCTGGCACCCATGTAAAAGCCAGAAGTGGTATGCTTGCCAGCTCAGCACCAGGGAGGCAGGGACGGGAGGATTCCTGGGGTTCACTGGCCAGCCAGTCTAGCCTAATCTGGGGGCTCCAGCCCATGAGAGGCTGTCTCAAAAAGCAAGGTGGACCACTCCTGAGGAATGACACCAGATACTATCCCTGCCTTCCACACACACCAACCTGTGTCCTCCAGAGCAGAACACACCTTCATGTGCACACACATACACACCCACACACCCACAAACATGCACCTGCACATACACAAACATGCACACCCACCCATACATTAAAAAATATGCACATATTTTAAAGATTTGTATAGTTTTAATTTTGTGTGAGTGTTTTGCCTGCATTAAATGTGTGTGTGTGTGTGTGTACCAGTGCTCTTAAACATTGAGCCACTTTCCTGAACCCCCAAATATATTTTTAAAGAATATTTTGCCAGGCAGTAATGGCACAAGACTTTAATCCCAGCACTCAGGAGACAGAGGCAGGCAGATCTCAGTGAGTTTGAGGCCAGCCTGGTCTACAGAGTGAGTTTCAGGATAGCCAGGACTGTTTCACCATATATATATATTCACCATATATATATATATATTCACTATATATATATATATATATATATATAATTTTGACCATGCATGGTGGCACATCCCTCTAATCCCAGCATTTGGGTAGCAAAAGCAGACAGATTTCTTGAGTTGAGGCCAGCTTGGTCTACAAAGTGAGTTCCAGGCCCAGCCAGAGCTGCTATATAGTGAATTAATTAAACCTCTTTTTTTTTTCTATTTTTTTTTGACAGGGTCTCATTATGCAACCCTGACTGGATTGGAATGCACTGTGTAGACCAGCTGGCCTTGAACTCACAGAACTCTGACTACTTCTGCCTCCCAAGTGCTGGGACTCAAATTGTGTGCCACCAACTCCTGGCCAAACATAACCTTGTACTTCTGATCCTCCTGCCTCATCTTCCTAGTGCTGGGATTCCATACACTACCCCACCAATGCCCTGTTTTTGTGGTGCTGGGGGTGAAACCCAGGGCTTCATGCATGCTAGGCAAGCATCATATGGAGTGAACCATAACTCAGCCCTCCTTGAACATTTGGGGAGGGCTACTGAGAAAACTCCTTAAGTAAAGGCAGTCGTATAACTGCCTAAGTGTGAATTACATCCTGGGTCTCACCTGGCAAAAGGAACTAACTAACTCCCAAAAGTTTTCCCTTGACCTCCACAAAGGCAGTGTGTTGTGGGTGGATCCCCACAGAGTGAGTAGTTATAATAAAAAATAATATTTTTGAAACACTGAAATATCTATATTCAGGGCTGGAAAAAATGGCTCAGCATGTTAGAGCACTGGCCCTCTTGCAGAGGGCCTAGGTTCAGTTCCCAGCGCCCACATGGTGGCTCACAACCATCTGTAACTCCAGTTCCACGGGATCCAGTGCCCTTTTCTGACCTCCATGGGCACCAGGCATGCAAGTGGTGCACAGACATACAGGCAAAGCACTCATAGACAGAAAATAAAAATAAATCTAAAAAAATTAAAAAACCAATATTCATGCTAAATAATTACACAATATACCAAATATCAAGCATGTAAATGCAGCCAGGCATGGTGGTGCACTCCTGGTCCCAGATGCAGGTGGATCTCTGTTGAGCTCAAGGCCAGCCAGGTCTACACAGAGTTCCAGGACAGCCATAGAGAGATCCTTTCTTTAAAAAAAAAAAAAAAAGTAAAAAGTAAAATTGTAAAGAAAGGTTACATGTGTTTGGAAATCCTAGCCTCAGTTTCTCTTTGAAACTGATGGTATTTTCATAATTCTTGTGTTGTTGGTCTCAGGCCTCAACATGCTCCTATCTCTCTGGCCTAGGTCACCTGTGTTGTGCACAATTTCCAGAGCCGAGCCCCCTCTGGTCGAAGGCTCTCCCCCTGGGAGGACCTGAGCCAGGCCCCCACTATGGACAGCCCCCTCGAAAAGTTAAGTGTGGCCCAGGTAAGGGGGCCCGGGAGCTGCTCCGGGCTGGAGAGGGTGGTGGGTGGAGGAGGTAGGAAATCAGGCGGTGAGGGTCCCTGCCTCGCGGGGGAGGGTGGTGGGGAGCCATCCAGCTCTGGGGATGAAGTCCTAGGAAGAAAGCAGCCTTAGTGAATGGAAGGCTACACTCCCCTCTCCCTCCCAAAGTTACTTCGTCGTCGTTAATCTGGAGATCTCGGGTGCGTTTTCCATGGGGGCGTCTGGCTGATGAGGCCCTTTTGACTGTGAGTTGAGGGGTCCTGGGATCCTCTAGCCTCTTCCCTCTTCTTTTTTGTCTCAGGAACCCGAGACCTGCAGGCCGCATTCGACACCGGCACGGCTCACCCCATCCAGTGAGTGTTGAGGAAGGGGGGGGGGGGCTGAACAGGGGCTCCTGCGGGTGGGCAGAGGTCTCACCTGGGCTTCTGTGCCACCCTTCCAGTTTTGCTAACCCCTTCATCTCCGAATGTCATCTCTAGAGCCGCAGAACTGTGCCCGCCGTGGCCACCTGATTCCCAGCTGTGTGTCCTCCAGGGCCCCAGCCATGTGCTCCTCGCCCCGTGTGCCCCGCCCTCGACTGAGGTCTGAGCCAACACCCCTGCCGCTGCCGCTGCCCCTGCCCGCACCGACTCCCAGCCAGGGTCCCTCGCCTTCCTCCCCTGGACCCGGGGGCCCAGGCGGGGGAGGCGGACGCGGCCGGAAGCTGCTGCTGCCCACGCCCCTGCTACGGGACCTGTACACCCTCAGTGGACTCCATCCCTCCCCCTTCCACCGCGACAACTTCAGCCCTTATCTGTTTGCCAGCCGCGACCACCTGCTGTGAGACCCACCACCTAGAATATGCCCAGTGTCCCCGTTTCTTCCCTGCCACGCGTGCGTGTGCCACGTGAGTGCTAAAGGACCCTGGCCCTCCAAACCAGCCAGGCTCGGCATCAGAAGATGGCTGGAAGGACACTTGGGGGGTGGGGGCGTCTCTTGACTGCTCTTTGGCCTTCTGGGACATCTGGGTAAGCAAAAATAACCAGGTGGGCCCATGTCCCTAGGACTGCCCTTTTAACGGCTGATGCTTGACCCAACTGACCATTGCCTATCCAGTGAGAGCTCCTAGTTCTCAGAATTCAACCGAAAAGTTTACTCCAGCCAATGGGAACCTCTCACTTCTTAGCGTCCTCAAGCAAGAGGGCAACTCTGGCCAATGTTCAGTGTCTAAACAGCCAATAGGAGCCCTTGGTTTTCAGAATTGCCGAGAGTGGGTGGGAATGATTCCAGTCAATGGGGGACCACCCGTGTCAAAGCCAAGTCAAAGTCAAGGAGGGCTGTCCAGACTCTCCCTAGAATCACGGAGTCCAGCTGGAGGGTGGGGGGCAGGCTCCCCCATAGCAGGGTTCTGTGGGCATCCCTACCCTTCTAGCTCCTCCCCCAGGTGCATCATCTCACACCCTCCCACTCCCTACTTAGGTAGGACTTGCCCCAGTTCACAGGTTTTGGAGTTCCGGGTGCTGTCTCCCCTTGGCTGTGCCCAGGGCACCCCCGAACCTTCTATTATTTATTAGGGCTGTGGAAAAATACTTTATTTTCTTGGGACCCACCCTTCTTCTTCATACTGCTCCCTATGCCTCAGCCTCAGCAGATGTGCCATCCTGGGGGGCATGGGTGAAGCAGAAGGAGGTCCCCCTACCCCGAATAGCCAAAGGCAGTGGGCAGATGAAACACTGTCCCCCTTCCCTGCCTCCCTCCTCATCTTTAATAAAGACCTGTTTGTAACAGAAGTTTGGCCCGGTGCCTGCCTCCCCCGAGTGCTGGGGAGACTAACACTGGATCTAGATGACTGTGAGCATGGGTGTGGGTGAGCTGTCACAGTGTATCTAAGGACAAATGTGGAGAGGCAGTGTGGCCGTGGAGCCAGTGACACGGGCCAAAATCCTGGATCAAGGCTAGGGATGTTGGAAGAGTGCTTGCCTAGCTGACATCCATCCTCAGCTTCTCATAAACTGGGTGTAGTGGCATGTGCCTGTAGTCAGACACTGGGGAGGTGGAGGCACAGGGATCTGGAATTCAAGATCATCTTTGGCTACGTAGCAAGTTGGAGATCAGAATGGGTTACCTGAGACCCTGTCACACACATCCCCAAAGCCTCAAATATGAAACCGTATAGATTCCAAACTCTAGGTTCAAGGATTAAAAAGGGGCTTGAAATTTCTAGGGTCTCATGTAGCCCATGACCATCCTTCCTCAGCTTCCCAAGTGCTGGGATTACAGGTGTACCCCAATACCGGGGCTTTAGATCTCTGATATGTAGGTATTGATATCTGACCAGTAGAAAACTCAAGCCAGGGAAGATGATGTAAGAATTGTGGGGTGAGAGCCCGTGAGATAGCTGAATAGGTGAAAGCCCTTCTCTTGGAGCCTGACAACCTGAGTTCCATCCCTAGAACCCAGGGTGTGAGGAAAGGACAAACTGTGGAGAGCTTCACACGTACAGCATGGCACATGCTCTCTGTCTCCCTCCATGCCTCTCCAGTAATAATAATTAATAATAATAACAATGGTAATGTTAAAAAGAGGGCCTGGAGACATGGCTGAGTGAGGGTCTGTTCCCAGTGCTCATGTAGGGGCTGTAAGTTCAGCTCCAAGGGGTCTGATGCTGTCTTCTGCCTCTGAGTGCACCCACACTCACATGGCACACACACACACACACACACACACACACACACACACACGATTTAAAATGCTTTTTGTTGTTGTTTTTGTTGTTGTTTTTTGAGACAGGGTTTCTCTGTGTAGTTTTGGTGCCTGTCCTGGATCTCACTCTATAGACCAGACTTGGCCTTGAACTCACAGAGATCTGCCTGGCTCTGCCTCCCGAGTGCTGGGATCCAAGGCGTGCGCCGCCACCACCAACTGGCTAAAATGCTTTTTTAAGTTAAGAAAATTGAGGGGCTGGAGAGATGGATCACTGGGTAAAGGTGCTTGCTGCCACACCTGAGTCTGTTGCTCAAGAACCACAGGATGGGAAGAGAACCGACTCATACAACTGTGCTCTGACCTCAGCACAATGTCACTTTCCTCGTACTAAATAAAGGTAATGAAACATTTCCAGAGAGGGTGAGTAGCTAATCATAGTGGCCCATGCCTGTGATCTCAGTACTTGGGAGGTGGAGGAGCAGGATGGTGAGGAGTCCACGGTCATCCTCGGCTACACAACAGGTTGGAATCCAGCCTGGGCTACATCAGCAGGAAGGGAGAAAGTGTATGTGAGAGGGTTCTGGAATGGAGACAGATTCCATATTTAAAGAGTTTTCTGGGAGTCCGCTGAGAAGAAAACAGCATAGGTGAGATGTGAGGGAAGAAAGGGAGTCACGTGAGCATCTGGAGAATGTGTGTGGATGTGTGGCAGTAAGAGAGTCACAAACGTCTGGAGAGGGAGAGGGAGAGAAAGAGAGAGAGAGAGAGAGAGAGAGAGAGAGAGAGAGAGAGAGAGATGAACCAGAGTATGGGGGGGCAGTAAGAATCCCAGGTAAACAAGACAGCAGGTGCGAAGGTCCTGAGGTGAGTCCCATGCCTGACATATCCAGGAAAAAAAACAAGGACGCCTGTGTTTGCTGGGACTCAGTGAATGGAGAGCAGATAGAGAAGGAGGAGGCCGTCTGCGAGGTGAAGGGGCTGGTCACTGGCCACGGGGAGATCAGCCATGAGAATGTTCACTTGATCATAAAGCCTCTGTCTTGACTGACCAAAGCTGCTTGCAAAACTCACACACACCATCTGTGGGGCCTGCGGGCCTTGAAACTTCCCGGCCAGTCAGGAGGGAGCACAGTCTCAGGACCGCGGACAGCGCCCGGCTGACCTTGTCCTTGGTGCTGACCCAGAGGGAGGGCAATGGAGGGCCTTAAGGGTGGGAAGAGGGCTGTCCTGCAGGGACGCACATCACAAATGGACAACCTCAGGTAGAAGCTGCAATTAACTTCTTCTAAGCTCTCCAGGGCTGGGAATTAAGCTCAGTGGTAGGTCATTTACCTAGTGTGAGGGGCTGCGTTCCATCCCAGTGTATACTTATGTTTGTGGCCAGGCATGGTGATGTATGCTTGTAACCCAAGCTCCTGGGAGATGGAAGCAGTAGGATTCAAAACTCAAGGCTGTTCTCAGCAACATAGTGAGTTGGAGGCCAGCCTGGGCCGCCTGAGCCAAGCAGACAAAACCGCGCAAGGGAGATGGCTCAGCGGCTCTGAGTGCTTATTTGTTGCAAAGCCTGTTGACCTGAGTTTGCTCTCCAGAACCCAGGTAAAGGTGGAATGAGAGAGGCAGATAGACAAGTTGTTCTCTGACCTCCACATGCTTGCCATGGGATGACTCTCCAGTCATGCACACACACGCACACTAATAATAATAACTGATGATGAAAATTTAAAGAGTTATTTATTTTTATGTATGTGTGCTCTATCTGCATATGCAACTTTATGCCAGAAGAGCGCATCAGATCTCACTATAGATGGTTGTGAGCCATCATGTGGTTGCTGGGAATTGAACTTAGGATCTCTGGAAGAGCAGCCAGTGCTCTTAACCACTGAGCCATCTCTCCAGCCCAACGATGAAAAATTTAAAAAGCTCTGGAGAGGCTGCTTTTCCAGAAGTCCTGGGTTTGATCCCCAGCACCTACAAAGCGGCTCACAACCATCTGTAAATCCCTCCCAGGGGTTTTGATGCCCTCTTCTGGCCTCTGGGGGCACCAGGCACATACATTGTGCACATTCGTGCAGGCAAAACTTACACACACACTTACATTTTATGTATTTATTTATTTCCAGTCAGGGTCAGGGATGCATGTAGCTCAGTGTTAGAATGTTTACTTAGCAAGTTGGGGCCATATGTTCAATCCCCAGTGCTGAGGGAAAGAGAGGAAGAAAAAGACGAAACCAACCAAACAAAGACAGAGCTAGACAGGGCCCTTCGAGCCAACTCTTCTGGGCAAGGAGCAAGAAGAGCCTGTGCTTAGTGTGCTCCTGGGACCTGGGGCTTCTGCACTTGATGCTTTGCGGTGTCAGGCTGTGTGTCTGGGGCGGGGGTGGGAGGCTAAAGCAGCCTACTTCACAGAACAGTGTAACGGTGCTGAAGATGGATGTATGTTTGTGTGCGGAATGCCAATCACATAGTCATCTCAGTGTGTGTGTGTGTGTGTGTGTGTGTGTGTGTGTGTGTGTGTAAGGGACAGGGCATAGAGTGTGAAAATGGGGATACTGTATGGGATTCTTTGTGTCAGGGTTGAGCTGTGAGTGTGTGCATGGGGGGGTAAATGAATGTCTGAAAAGGGAATATATGCAAAATGCCATGGTGGTGTGTGTGTGTGTGTGTGTGTGTGTGTGTGTGTGTGTGTGTGTGCAGGGTGTAGGGGTGCCCAGCTGTGTGTGTGGGTGTATTGGGGGATGTTGTGGAGCTGTTTTCTGTCCCCAGAGGGAGAGAGTAAGCCCAGGAAATCGCGGTTCCGCCCTGTCCCTGGGTCTCCAGGCAACCGTACCACTTTGAAGTTACTAGGAGACAAGGTTTCCAGGGAAACACAGGCTTGAGTGACAGCTCTGGAGCCAAGTCTGGGTGAAGAGACTGGCTGAGCAATCAGAATCTTGGTTCTCATTAATTCTCCCTTCCTTCATTCAGTGATTTAACAAGAATTGCAGTTCACAGGGCTAGAGAGATGGCTCAGTGGTTAAGAGCACTGACTGCTCTTCCAGGACCCACGTTCAATTTCCAGCACCCACATGACAGCTCACAACTGTTGGTAACTCCAAGATCTGACACCCTCACACAGGTATGCATACAGGCAAAACACAAACACACATAAAATAAAAATAAATAATTAAAAAAGAAAGAATTTCAGTTCTCGGTGTGGTCAGCAGATTGTCATGAAGAAGCATCCAAGGTCCCCATTCTCTTAGCATAGTTTGTTCTCTCCAGAGAAGCAATGTTCTCCCTCCCATCAACACAAGAAAGCATTAAGAAGGTCCCAGGCCAAGGAGAAAGTCAGATGACAGGTAAGAATCCCCTTTAAGAATCCTCATAGAGAGGGCCTGGGAGAGGGCTCAGGATGTAAAGTGCTGGCTGTGCGGGCATTAACACCATGTAGACACAGTATCAGTATCCTGGTGGGGCTGTGATGAGCTGGGGGTGGAGACAGGAGGATCCCCAGAAGCTCTCTGGCCAGTCAGTCTGGCCTACACAGCAGTGAACAACGTGAGTGAGATGGAAGCTGGGGGTGGCACGGTCCCACCTGCACACACCCACTCACATAAAGATTGTAAAATAAACGAGAAGTCAGGGCCAGTGAGATGGCTGCGGGTTCCTGCCACTAACCCTGAAGATCTTTCATCCTGGGAACCCATGGTGGGAGAGAACTGCATCCCATCCCACAAGCTGTCCTCTGAACACATGCACACTGTCATGGGAGTACACACACACACAAACTAAATAAATGTAATAAACCCCTCATTGAGGGCTAGGGACGTGGCACAGTTTGTAGCATCCTTGCTTAACATGTACAAAACCCTGAGTTTGAGCCACAGCCCTGCATTAACTTGGCATGCTAGCATAAGCCATCCTCAGAGTTC
>CABHPP010136476.1:55317-65854 GCA_902168425.1 Peromyscus attwateri | reverse complement strand
GGAAGGAAGGGTGGGAGGGAGGAAGGGAGGGAGGAAGGGGGAAGGGAGGAAGGAAGAAAAGAAAGAGAAAAGAAAACAACAACAACAAAAACCCAAAAAAATCAGAGGTAAAGAGGATGAGGTGAACAAGTAGTTTCAAGCAAGGACAAGGGAATCAAAGGTGAAGCTGACATTAGTTGACCTTTGTATTATTATAGAAACCAATGTCTATTGTGTGAAGTGGATTGGAAGTATCTTATCATTGCTATTCTTTCAAAACAGTGAGCCTTCTCTAGTTGTTAGGTCCTACATATGAAGGTAGAGTACAGACTTCTAAAACACGTAAATATCACTCTATTTCATGACCTTTGTATCTAAGAAAGATGATTTCTTGGGAATTGACCTCACCTTGTGTATCTCCACTTATTCCTCTGCTGTGGGATGTCTTTCTGTATGCTATGAATACATAGGCTCTGATTGGTTTATAAATAAAGCTATTTGGCCAATGGTGAGACAGAATAAGGTTAGGCAGTACATTCAAACTGGAGAGAGAGAAGAAGGAGATTGGGGCAGCTGCTATGAGCCATGACTAGGAGAAGCAAGATGTGAAAGTAGCAGTAAGCCATGTGGCAATGCATAGATTAATAGAAATGGGCTGAATTAAGTTGTAAGAGCTAGCTTGTGAAAAGCCTGAGCCATTAGGCCATACAGTTTATAAGTAATATGAGCCTCTGTGTGTTTACTTGGGTCCAAGTGGCTACAGGACCGGGTGGGACACAGGAAAATTTCTGGCTACATTCCTCTATGAGAATGTTAACCCAAACGGGTATTGTAAAACTTAAGCCAAGAAATTAAGTAACTTGTAGCACAATGTAATTGATTAATTGAAATTTCTGATTTATTTTTATAGAGCTTGTTGTTGAGAAAAAGAACAAAATTTGAAAGAAATTACTCAGTCTTAATCTATAAACAGTAAAATAAAAATCCTTATCTTGCATTGTCAGTGAAAGTCATGTTCTTATCAGACAAAAATGAAAGTAGCATATGCAATTTATTTTTCTAAATTCGGTAACCTTTTTACTTTAGCCTTTGTTGGATATTGAAATCAGCAAAGAAGAGTTTAGATAGACAATGTCTGAAAAGCAAAACAAGAAGCAGAAAAAATAGGTTTCCCTGATTTGCACCCAAATTTTGTTTAGAACTGTGATTTCTTAATCTGTTGGTTATTATATATTACATAGATACTGTAGAGATACTAACTTGACAGGGGTAGGGAATATATATTTTGCCATTTTATTCTGATATAGGTGATTGTAGATAATCTAATACTAGTAATGTCTTCAAAATTTGCTTCACTTTTCCTGTTGAGGATTCCTTTAATGAAAAGCTCTCAAATACTTAAAAAAATTGGATCAAACATGAAAAGAAAACCAAAGTCTCCATTCAATCAGTATTGTAATTTTTTCCCATTGAATAAGTTCATGTCTATGTGATACATGACACTGATACACAGAGTATGCTGTACATAGAGCAAATATAAGAGATCCATGCACTGTTATTGGGGGAAGGAAGGTAGAGATTTTCTGGTGGGGTTACACACAGAAAGAATACAATAAAATTAGGAAACACTGAAGAGTAACAAAGAGTGTTCATATAACACTTTGCTTTTGACAGGCCAATAAATACTTAAGCTGAATAATTTACCCAAAGAAAAGGAATAGTCAAGATTCATGACCTTTTGAACAATGAGCAGGAGTTCAATTATACACAAATGTTCTATTAAAAGTCAGCTTTCCTAGCAGAAGTGTTATTTAAGCTGTCCTAATTTAGAATTATTAAAAGGAGAGAATTGTGCCTGTACAGTTACTGTGCTGGACTATACTCAGTAACCGTTTTCAGAACTCAGGGTTACTTGAAGTGTCACTCTGTCACAAAAAAAAAAAGGAAAAAAATGAAGGAGGAAAAAATTATTTTAATATTTTTGGAAGAGTAAGAGCTATTAGATTTCAGTGGTATACTTGATCTGAATGTGACTATAGCCACGCTGTAACTTCAGAAAGAATATAATTTGCTTGCATTAGAAACTGAAGGAAACATGCTAAATGCACTTAGAGAATTCTCCCCCTCAAAACCCACATAATCTGCAGTGTTGCTGAAAGAGTAGCTCATTAATTGCTTGTGTGTATTTCTGGGTTCCAAGAATTATTCTTTGCTGTTGCTGACTGTGCTGACTAGTCTTATCTTAAACTGACATACAATCTAGCGTTCTATTAGTCTTGAGTTCTATAAGAAAGTAGACTAATCAAGCCAGTAGTAACAAACCAGTAAGCAGCATTCCTCCATGGCCTCTGCATCAGCTCCTGCCTCCAGGTTCCTGCCTTGTTTGAGTTCCTGTCCTGACTTCCTTCAGTGATGAACAACAGCATGGAAGTGTAAGGCGAAGGAACCCTTTCCTCCCCAATTTGCTTTTTGATCATGGTTTTTCATCACAGCAATAGAAACCCTAACTTAGACACTGATCAGTTTGTCAACAGTGACAAATACCTGAGATTTATAAGATGGCAAGGTTTTTGGTGTTCTCAGGTGTTTCAGTTTCTGGTCACATGGTTCTTTTACTTTGAATTACTTTGCTGGCACCCTACACCCGAATGGAAAAACCCATCACTTTGTGGTAGTCCATCATCAACGGGCTTGGGAGGGGAATAGTCTCAGTTTCCCTTCAAAGGCATGTTTCTAATGATCCAACTTCCTTCTTTTTCCTAAAGTTTCTGTCACGTTTATGCCATGTGTTGAAAATTAGATTTTTAACACATTCAGAAATACATACTCTTACATCTTCCCTGAAAAATGCCTATGGAAAGCATGCACTGATTTTTACCATTAGTGTGAGAGCACACTGTGAACTCAGTTTTGTTGCAAGTGTCATATTTTCCATTATTTAAATTTACCTTCAATAAGCACCTATAATTTCTCTCATTTCTTCTATATTCTTCTTAGTTCTTGATATACTTTCTTATATCTTTCTGCATTGTTGAGAGCAGAGTTAAGAGTTCTACAGTATCAAACTCTAAGAGATCTCAAATGTATAGAAAGACAATTCACTATTTTATATTGAACATTTCTTCACTTTTTTCATGTAGTTATGCTCACAAAAATAAAAGCAAAACAACCCCCTAAGTAAAAAAAAAAAAAAAGAAAAAAGAAAAAGAAAGAAAGAAAGAAAAACACTTGAACTCCAACATACAGCATAAAGAATTAGCAAAGAATTAAACTCAACCAGACCTGAGGTCAGACCTACTTGAGGCTATGTTCTCCATTCTTGTGTGGCAATTTCCTCTCTGAGGAACTGTGTAAAGTGGTAGTATCATGATTTCCTTGGAACACTGCTCTCTGGATTGGAAGTGACACAAGTAAAACCCTTTTACTTAACACACACTAAAGACCTCAAATGCTGACTGTATCTTTCCGTTTCCTCTCCCACTCCTGCCATTACCTAAAATGTGATAAAGCCTTGATTTTTCTCACATATCTTTCTCAAAGAGCCTTCCACTTGTGCCTTAGCTTTCACAAATGTCATTTAGATTGTGAATAATGGTCATAAATACCTCATGGTTTTCTACTCAATTGATGCCCAAAATCTATTATGTTATTTCTCACCCAGGTCATCAGTGAAAAAATTTGTTAACACTAGGTCTAAAGAGTTTGCTATACATGTTACATAGGTAATATGTTAGCAGCATGTTTTCCTCATTATCTGTACTTATTATCTACTTACTTTGCACTGCACCATTTTCTAATAACTTTAGTGTGTTTCATTCTGTCAAAGTTTAGTATGGGACATCATACTTATGATAACAATTTGACTAGCATGGAATGTTTCAAATCCCTATCAAGCTATGAGCCTAACGAACATTAGCTAACTTAGGAGGAATCTTGGCTTCCATACACCAGGAATTATGTGTGCATAAGATATTCCTTTGAGAATAAATTTCCTGTTTTTATCCACTAATAAAGATTTTATCTCAACCCTAAAATTGTTAAGGAGCAATTGGCAACATTCTATTAAGTTAAAGGAGCAGCCATGCAGATACTCAATGTATTAACATTATTCATAAAGTTTCTATTGTAAACAGCATTAAACAACTTACTATTCACTGCATGGGTTTGAAAAGCTCATTGCAGCCTCAAAATCAATGACATGTTGCCCTCTATCCAATGCTGCTCTTTGGCAAGAAAGAAGGGGGCCTGCTCCTCAAACACAGCATGCCATTTTTTAATTCACACTTAAATTTCCACTTGAGGAGGCAAGTGAAAACAAACGGGTCCTCCCTGAGATGCACCCTGGGAATAAGTGCCCTCCCAACTTTAGTAATTATTTCAGAAGAGCTTTTCTCCCACTCCCCTTTTCCATCTGAATAGGGCTTGCTTATTAGGGCCTTGTTATTTTCTACTATCCCATTTGCATAATTTGCAGATGTCAACTTGGTGGCTTTATTCTCTCCCATAGAATAATAGTCTTTGTTGAGTAAATTGTTCTGTCTTTACAGCTGAAATTAAGGATACACTATACAAAATTGTAAAATGAAACAACTATCAGTATTTTGATGGGTAGATTTTGCATTTTGAGGGGTATAATCAGGCCCATGATTCAAAACTGCTTTTCCTTTTTTTTGCAAATTAACCTATGTGTATGGCTTCAAATTACTGTCTATTCTTAGGAAATCTTCATTGAAACATCAACTATATTCAGGATAAATGAACAGCTGTTATTGTCACTTGGTTCATTATATACAGTCTCTAAAGTTATCCTACTATAAACAGAAAGTATATCATTATTTAGTGCCAGTTTGGCAATAAAATTTAAAATTGCTTTGTTACTCAGCCGTGATGTCTTAATGATTTCATGGCTATCTAGGTGATTTTTTTTTATTCATTTGCTAGTTTTTATATATAGAATTATATGTAATTATATATAACCTTAAAATGTTAAATGTTGATCATATCATTAATCATTTTGGCATTTTCTTCGGCAGAAAATCTAAGTTGTTTTTCTGAAGAAGCAATATTCTGGGCTATCGGACTATGTGATACATATTTGCATGTTTGTATCACACAAGGTGTGAAAGACATTCAAACATGATTGTATTAGATAGATCTAGTAGACTTGCAGAAAAAAATTTCTGATATTCATCTGTGCTAGTATTTTAGGAAACAAAATATTTGAAGTTCAATAACATGTAGTGACATTTGATTTAGAAATATTTTGTTCAATATGATCTTTCTACAGAATTATTACATTTCGAATTTTCTCTGCTTTTTCAATTTGAAGTGAATTTGTTGTAGATTTGTTCCCTCAGTGGGTGATGACTAGTTTTTGAATTGCATTGAGTTCAAGTAAACTGCAGTGGAATTTTTTGTCTTCATAAAAACTGTGCATGAGTATTCTTGGAAGTGTAATTCTATATCAACAATTTTTGTCATAGCATGATTTTTTCATAAACTTAGTTAAATAACAGTGAGCATATTTTTTAACATAGGATCAATTTTATTGGATGAGTATCACATGAACCTTAATTCATTATCAAAAACAATTGTTTGTGAACATATCTGTATCTATACAGAGATAGAACCAAACTGCCACCTAAAATAGAGTCTCTATGAACATATGCAATCATTTCCACGGGTCAAAGTCTTTAAAAAGGTGGAAATATTTGCAAGACAAAAGCAGAGTCAAGCAGAGCCATGGTGGTTGCACTTTTTGTTCCCATGTCAATTTAATGGGGGACAAGTCATGTTAAAGTCTATGTTTATACAATGTCATTCTACTGATATTGAAGCATACTAGAGTATCTGCAATTTAACAACAACAAAAACCCTTGATTTCTTTCCTATTACTTGCTGGTTATGATTTTAATGACCTTTAAGAATTGAGAACCAAATGTTCAATGGTTTCCTGGATGATGTATCGTGGTTGACCAAGGGTATCTGACACAGTAAAATGAAATGAAGAGGAAATGTATTTCTAGTGACCATGTCATTTAAAATATGTACTGGCCATAACTATAGCTAATCCCTGCTTTCTTCAATTTAACTGCAAATGAATCGAAGTTAAGTATAGTAAGTGTGATGTGAGAACTAAACATAGCACATTTGCTCATTACCCTCAGAACTGAACACATGGCAAGTACTTCATAAATAAAGAGTAAATAAAGAAAACATAATTTTATTGAAAAAGGGAGAAAAATTAATATGTTGGTCACAAACAGAATGAAAAACCACATTAGGAATCAAACTTCTTTTTTCCACTGGGTTTTCTTAAAGAGTCTAAAGAGCAACTGAGGACAGATTTTTATCTTTACTTGTGAAGATGCATATTATTCAAAAACACAAGAGAAAAGCACAGAACGAGGAACACAGATTTTCTTTTACAGAACCGCCATTACTATGTAATAGTGCCAGAGACGACTTGGCAAATCACAGACTAGAACTGGAAACTCACATTGCCTTTTTAGAAACAAGGACTTTGAAAGATTCTTCCATTATCTGTAGTTGTCACTGGAACTGGATGATACTGAATTGGAGTAGATGTTCCCTCAGAGAATTATAAGTGAACAATCAACAAAGACACAAGTAAGTAGAGGAGAAATTTTCTGTGAACTTTCTCTAGGACTCTTTCTTAAGGGTGTTGAATTATAAGTATGTGTGATGTGCAAAATGACTTATTTTCTAGGAGTGTGGCTTGAAATTTGGAATCAGTTCCTTTATAGAGGAGAAGTTAGCAAACTTCATCTAAGCCAATAACCAAAGTCACCAATGACAAATCACATAGATAATACCAATCTTTGAGCTATTACAATAACACTTCTATGTTCTTCATTGCAAAGCATTTACCTGTAGTCTAACTGTGAGGAAATCACCATACAAATTCCCACGGGAGGGATGTTAAACTCTTGTCTGACTAGCATTCCTCAAACTATAAAGGTCACTCAAAACATGACTGTCTGAAAACTGCTAACAGGAGTTTATTAAGATGAATAATATTGTAACTTGGATGAGATCCTGGAACAGAAGAAAGACATTAGGTAGAAATTAAGGAGATGTGAGAAAAGTGTAGACATGAGTTAATTGTAACATTTAAATATCCTTTTAGTAATTGTAACCATGTTCGTATTAGATACCAACATAAGAAGAAACTGAGTGTGGAAAGGAGCTCTATTTTCTTTGTAATTTCTCTGTAAATCTAAAACTATTTAAGACTACAAAGTTTATTTGAAGTCAGCATTATGATTCCAATTAATAAAAAGGCAGATTTCTACATCAAATAGCCTTTTTCATAGAACTTTAAATATAAAAGTATATTTCTAGTATTTAATTGTAAATCAGGTAATTACTCAATTAACCCAAATATTTATTCATGTCACTTTATAATACATAGAGTGTTCATATAGGGAAAATGTCATTAAATATATAAAGCTAAAATATTGAAAAATCAACTGTCAACTTATTAAACTTTTAAGACATTAAAGTACTGTATACTCTTATTATACTATTACTATACTATTATTATAGGATTAATTAAAACATTTTATCAATGTCACAAGTGTTTCCTGTATTCTATCTGTAGTTGAAAAAAATTTAGCTGATTTTGTCATAGTGGTAAGTCCAAATATCCTTTGATATAAATAGTTGACTCAGACTAACATTAATCATTATTTAATTTTTGTTTCTAATTGTTTAGGCAAACACTAGCATGCCTTTGAATAAACCAAATATTAAACAACAATCAAATTATTTAAGCTTAGATTTATTAAACAATATAAAATGGTACTATTTTCACCATAGCATCAGTAGTGTTTGAGCCTTGTTTTCCTTATTAAATACAAGTTTAATTATCTTAATTACTCTGGCCCAGTTACAGCTCCATCATAGAGCATCTATGCTGCTACATTGATAAATACCTCCAGGCACCCAATCTAAGCTAATGTGCACTCAGATGATGACTTAGCTGAATACAGGACTATATTTGTATAAGAATTTTACATTGATTATTTGCATATGGAAACTTTCAAAGTAAATTATTATGATATTTTGAAAATATTGTCAGGGAAAAGTAAAATGAAATTAACATGTAAAATCTGAATAAACTGGAGTAAAAAAGTGAACAGCATTGATATTGACAGGCAACTTATCAGTGATTAGGCCTTGAGCACTGAGGAGCATTAGACCTGAGAACTTTAAGAAGATTTGAAAGAAATAACTATAGGTTATTAATCAAATGGTTTGCGAAAACATTTATCATTTTTGTCTTAATAAAAAGGTAAAATTCTAACTGTAGATAGAGGTTAAAACGAGTAATATCTCTGGGTCATTTGTTCTGAATACATATTTTGATAATGAAAATTATGTGAGTTACAGCATCTCCTTTCCAGACATGGCCTTAGAGGAGACCACAGTGGCCTGACATTTACAGTCCTTCAATGGCAATTACAGCACAGCTAATATATCAATTTAATTAAATTCCTATAGTGATTCATGACATAAAATATCAGAATAAGTTAACTTGCACAGAAATAGACAAAAGATCAATGCACCAGGCAGAGACAAAATGAATTAAAGAAGAGCTGACATCCCTTGGAAGGACTGTGTGCATAATTAGGTTTTTCTTTTCTTTCACTTTTCAAATATAAACTTTGTGTTTTAGACATCATTCGTGGAAGTTAAATGAGGGAGAGCTTGGGCATGTACAAAGATGCCTAAGGTAATTATTAAAGCAAATAAAAATGTTTGTTTTTTTCATGTTGAGAAATCAAAGATGTTTGATTAAATAAAAAAAAATGCAATTTGTCCATATATTTTGCTAGGTATCATTTGAGTTTGGCAATTTCAGATTTTTTGCCATTAATTGTTCAAAGTCCATTAATAAATGGATGCCACTGAAGTGCTTGTGATAAACTGCCTATCAAAGAAAGTATCTGTTGAAGATAGAAGCAGCTATGATGTAAGAATTGATAGGTTCTCTTATTTTTTCCCCTCCACAACTTTGAAACTGGTACAGTATGGTCACGGAGTTCCCCCGCAATTCTAAAGCTAAGTTGCAGGTCTTTCTCCTAATAAAAGATCCTGGGTTCAAGTAGTTATGTAAAGAAGACAAGAGAACTCTTTTCCTTCAGTAGTCTGTGCTGATGAAGTAGTTCTTAATGACTACATTGAATGCACTGGAGATTTAGTCACTGTGCTTTTATGTCTGTGTCATTGATCTTTAAATAAATTTCTGATGTGGTTTTCTCCTTATGGCTCCAGGCATCTTCATCTGTATTAAAAAAACGATGCTAATTATGTTTTACTAAGATATCTTCCAATGAAACTTTATAATTCTATGGTAGAGAAAAAATCCCTGGCTCACATTTGTGTTGAATAAATTAGTAATCATTAAATTATAAATAAAAATATACTTCTTTGTGAACTCATGTAAAGTAAGGCTGTGTGAGAGTTTGTGTGCACACACGAGTGTGTGTGTGCGCGTGCATGTGCACGCATGTGCATGTGCATTCACAGGTTTACATTTTAAATTCGTTCTGAAATCATCCATCTAGTTAAAAGTGATCAGTTTCTCTGCATGGATATTACTTTATAGAATTAGCAAAAAATACTTGAACCATTCAAACCTTCAAAAATCCTTGAAGAATTCCATTGGGAATGCTAATGGGCACTCCTAAAGGATACTGTAAAAGAAGCAGCAAATAAACAAAACAAGTAAGAGCACGTGTGTAAATAAAATAGAGTTTCACTTCCCTGATATGCCAAGTTACTTCTTAATTAAAATTATCATCAGTTAGCCGGAACACAAAATTCAAAATTACAGTAGTTTATTTGAGAGAAATTTGTTTCCCTTTGACGAAAATATCAACAGATTGCTAAAATAAATTTACTCTGAGCATGCCCTTCACTTTGAATTCATAAAATAAGAGTGTATTTAAGTAGCTGAATGTTGGCCAATCACAGCAGCTTACGTTCAGTCAATCACAGCTGACAGGTCCGTGTTCAAATGGAGCAAATACCAAATTGTAACCAAGCAATCCCCTTGTGTATTTTGCTTCCCTTAACTGTCTACAAATGCTGCCGAGGGCTACCCGATTCACAGATCATTCTCTGCTCAATTTGAGCACAGTACATGTAACTTCTCTTTTTGTGCATGCTTCTAGATGAACAAGTTTGCTTTTGTGCATTTGTATGTATAAGTGCATGTGTATGTGGTTGTGCCTATGTGTGTGGAGGCCAGAAGTCAACAATGTATGTCTTCTTCAACCATTATCTTGAGATATAGCCTCTCATAGAATCTGAAGCTCACTGGTTCTTATAGTGTGGCTAGCCAGAAATGCCCAGGGATTCTTCTGTGTCCACTTCACCAGTCCTGAAAATACAAGCCTGGCTTTTATGTGATGACAATATTTTTTCCCCCGTTGTCCCCCTTAGAAGGTTTTTCTTTCTTTCTTTCTTTCTTTCTTTCTTTCTTTCTTTCTTTCTTTCTTTCTTTCTTTCTTTCTTTCTTTCTTTCTTT
>CABHPP010136476.1:32825-55307 GCA_902168425.1 Peromyscus attwateri | reverse complement strand
TTTCTTTCTTTCTTTCTTTCTTTCTTTCTTTCTTTCTTTCTTTCTTTTAACTCAAGCTCCCTCTATGCACTGCCATATATGTTTAACGTGTGTTTTCTGCTTTGTTTTACAAAATATGTATTCCGGAAATTGCATCCACATTCTCAGAATCATAGAACTGGTGCACCTATCATTTTTCCATCAAACTCAGGGTCTTGCACCTGACAGCTGGGACACTGACACCTTTTCACATCAAGAAGATTCTAAAAGATGAATTATATTGCTCTATTTGAAACCAAATTAGTTTTTCATATTAACTTATAATAAATTATATTTGTATGTTTTAATTTAAATGGGCCTTTCTCACAGGAAAAGATAATTTTGAAAATAAGCTAATATGAGTAACTAAGATGCAAAATTGTTTACACATTGTATTAAATAATATGAAAATGTTCCTGTTTGTTAATGTCACTGCAGAAGAGTCTTAAAATATTGAGAGGCTGTCAGATTTTTGGTGATGAAAGTAATATTCCAAATTATCTTGAAAGCCCAAATTTAATCATTGGCAATAAAGAATGTCAGTTGTTTTCCTGAGGCCAAAAGATCACTGTCTAATTTAGAATAAAATTCTCTGCAGTATTCAAATCTAATAATAATTGTCTACCATTGATTCTTCTTGGTAAAATTAATGCCTCAAAAAATAATGGCCAGTTTACATAATATCACTTCTTAAATTTAAAGCAAAGGATGGACATGGTGGTGCATGCATTTATTCCCAGCACTCAGAAAGAGAGGTCGGTAGAACTCTATGACTCTACATGGTGAGTTTCAGGCAAGCCAGGACTACAGAGTAAGACCCTGTCTCAAAGAAAGACAAACAAACAAAAAATTAGTACCACCATCATTCAGTAAACAAAAACTTGCCTAATATGTACCTTATAGTTCATCACATAAAATGCTGTAATATATACTACAGAGTAAGATTTTCATAAAGTAATGATTTTTTAAAGATTTATTTTCATTTTGTGTATGGATGGCTTACCTAAAAATATATATCTGTACACATACATTTAGTACCTGTGTAGGCTAGAAAAGAGTGTCAGATACCCTGGGATTGGAGTTACAGATGGTTGTTAGCTAAAATTTGGGTTGGAACTGAACATGGGTTCTCTGAAAGAGCACAAAGTGCTCTTAACTGCCTAGACATCTCTCTACCCCTGAAGTTAATACATTGTATGCTTCATAAAATGTATAATAAAACTCTGTTCATGTTTGTGCACACATATGTGAGTACAACAAAAATAAAACAAAACAATAATTAGTCTAATACTTGGTTGTGACTGCTTTTTTTTCCAAGAAGGAAATGTTCATGCCTCCACCTAACTTTGGGACATACAATGTTGATATTTATGCAGTGGACACAGCAAATTTTGCTTAGAGTAACAAAAGCATTTTGACATCATATTTGCATAACTGGAAAAAGACCTTGATTCACTCAAGGAGCCATTGAGTCATTGAGTCATGTAAATTTAAAGTATTTTAAAATGTGAACCAAGCCCTCTCCTGCCATTTCTACCCTTCCTGGTTAGCTTAGTTGTGAAGGTCCTGTGGTTTATTTCTATGTTGAGCTCCACAGAATATCACCTGCCAGCACCATCACCATATCCCTCAGTTCACCTTCAGAGATTCAATTCCCACCCTGGCTGCACCTTAAGCAGGGCAGAGTCTCACATCTGATACACACTCAATGAAAGAAGCCCATATGTCAATTAACAGCACAAAAACACGAATATGAAAGGCCAAGCCACTTTGTTTGTCTGTCTTCCTGAAACACAAACCTAGATGATTCCAAGGATATAGACTTTAAAGCAGTGGTTCTCAACTTTCCTAATGCTGCGACCCTTTCATACAGTTCCTCATGTTATGGTGAGCCCCAAGCATAAAATTATTACATTGTTGCTTCATAACTGTGATTTTGCTACTGTGATGAATTGTATTGTAAATATGGTCTTAGGTGACCCCTGTGAAAGGGTCTTTTGACCCTCAAAAAGGTCATGACCCGTAGGTTAAGAATCACTGCTTTAAAGAAACAATCATAAACTTCAAAGAATTCAAGGATTTTAAAGAATGTACTAGTGAACAGCTCAAGGAACTTAAAGAGGATCACAGTGAGCACTTGAGTAATGCTCAACAAAACCTAAGCATTTGACTAAATTAAATGATTAAAATAACTCTGGATTTGAAAACAAAACTGAATTCTGTAGAGATAGAAATATTGAAGAGAACTCAAGCTCAAATAAAGATGGGATTGAAAATACCAATAAACGAATTAGAAATTTCAGGGGAAAGTCTGATAAATAGAATGGATCACGTAGATGATAAAATATTAGGACTTGAAGATAAAGTAGAAAAACTGAACCGCTCAAGTAAAGAATAGGTAAAACAAACAAACTCATAATGTAATGGTTTGTAGACTTAGCAGATTGTGTTTATGTATTTAGTAATTTATATATATATAATATATATAATATATTATATATAAAATATGTATATATACATATATAAAATGTGTGTACATATATATATATTGATCTATATATACACATAATATATAATGAATGCATTTTTGTATGTATGTTCATATAGGCATAAATATATGTGACAAATAGTATTGTTATGTATATATGCATAAGTATATGCATATAATGCACTATATGCAATAAATAAATGTAAAACACCATAAATTTGAAAGAAAGCAAGGAGGGACATATATGGGAAGATTCTGAGGGAGAAAAAGGAAGGAAGAAACAATGTAATAATGTTTTTACTTCAAAAAGTAAAAGAAAAAATATGAAAAAAAAAACATGAAACGATGGAATTTTGGGACACAATTAAAAAAATCAAATATTTGAATTACAAACACAGATGATGAAGAATCCCAGGTAAGTGGCATAGCATACATAGTTCTTTAGCAGAATCAAAGAAAAATATACTTCTTCAAGCTAAGAATTCTACAGCCTTCTGACAAAAATGTCAGAAACACACACTGGAGGAAACACAGCATCTTCAATAAATATTGCTGATCAAATTGGATAGGCATATGTAGAAGAATGAAATTAGACACATATCTTTCACTCTGCAAAAGCATCTCCAAATAGATCAAAGACCTCAGTGTGAACCCTGATATTCTGAAACTGCTCGACACAACATAGGCAGTAACCTACATGACTGCATTTGTTCAGTAATTAAAGTGAACAAGTGGAAAATTGAACTTCATAAAACTAAAGCTTTTTTACATCAAAGCAAACAATGAACAGTATAAAAACAAAGCTCACAGAATTGGAGACAAGCTTTGCCAGCTCTATATTGAATAGGTGATTAATGTGCAGAATACAACAAAAACCTCCCAAAACAACCGAGAACCAAATGAGCCAATTAAAATATAGACTATTGATTTTTGACAGTTCTCAAAAGAAATAAAAATGGCCAAGAAACATCATGAAGGTATTCAGCATCCTTAGCAAATTGGGAAAAGGAAATTAAAACTATTTGGAGATTTTTAGCTCATCCCTTGTCAGAGTGCCCAAGATCAAAACAGCAAAATGCTGGCTTTTGTTGCAATTGCAAACAGGTGCAGCCATTCTGCAAATATTTTTAGAGAATTCTAAAAATCCAAAAGTAGATTTTTTTCTATGACCAAGCTATTCTACTCCAAAGGACTCAATATATCCTACTACAAAGACACTTGCTGGTCTGTTTATTGCTACTCTAGTCACAATAGCTAGGAAATAGAGACAACCTAATTGTCTGATGAATGATTAATGGAAATGTAGCACATATATACAGTGGGATTCTATTCAACTAAAATGAAAAACTCAATCGCAAAATTTTCAGGAAAGTGAATGGAACTAGAAAATATTCTGAGTGAGGTTAATTCAGACACAGAAAGATAAACATGAAATGTTTTCTCTTATTGGTAAGTCCTACCTATGAATCTTTAGATTTGAACATATAAACAGAACCAACAAGAGAAACCAGGAAAGCAGGAACAAACCATGAGTACTGACAGAGGGAAAGCTCCAGGGAGTTGAATAGTAGGGTGCAGGTTCTATAGAGGCACTGGCTGGTTTCAAGACCTCTATAAGACCTTTCTTTCCTTCCTACTGCTTGTATTTCCACTATGTACATTTTCAACATATTTCTGTTCTTCAAAAACTCTTGAAACACAAACACAGACGGGATTTATCATATGATGAGCTATGCAGTATTTTCAAGTAGTCCAGAAGCTCAGTTGGAAATCATCCACACATACTAAGGTGAGGTCTATCTGTTCTGAATGGATCACTGATGGCTCATCACAATGGCTTAGAGACTCAGTACTTCACTCAAACAGAAAATGACTCTCTGAAGCTAAAAAGGCTTTCATTGTTCATGGTTCCTTCTGTTTGTCCTTTATGGTCTTAAACTCAATAAAACTGTCAAAGTGCTATATCCAATCACATGGCTGATGGAGGTAAGAATTTGGGTTGATTCTTTTCTGAAAACAAAGGTCTATGGGAATGAAAACTTCACGGCTCAGCATTTTAGCAACATATGAACAGAAAAGCAATCAGTTTTCTTGCATGAATTTCCTGACTGGAAATATCTTGTCCCAAATTGACTTTCTCATTCAGTTAATGTCGCTATCATTGAACCCAGTGTTAGCCTTTCTGAGGTCCTTTCTTTTTAGTAACACATTGGATGACATTATTTGATAAATTGAACTAATGGATAAGTGAAGAATATTTTATACTGAATCAGACTTTAAGATAGTCTTTACTCAGTTACTCCATTTTTTTTTCAGTTTTATACCTCTAAGTTTTTAGATAACATTTTTTTCCTTCTCTCTTTTTAAAGGAGGGTTTGTGGTTTATTTTAAAAACTATTATTATTGATATACAATTTATATCATAAAAATAGTCAATTTCACATCTGTGTTTCAATGATTTTTAATATACTCAGTTATGAAATGTTATCATTAGAATTTAATTTTTAATGCAGAAAAGTAAATCCACCAATTACTATTTTCGGCCAGTATGATGGTTGATGTTGTTCTGTGTGCTATTAATATGTGTTACTCTAATTGGTTGATAAATAAAACTATTTGGCCAATGATGAGGCAGAATAAGGTTAGGAAGGACATTCCAACTAGAGAAAGAGGAAGGAGAAAGGCAGAATAGAGGAGACGCTGCCAGCTGCCTCCAAGAGAAGCAAGATGTAAAATACCAGTAAGCCAGAGGCCACGTGGCAAAGTATAGATTTGTATAAATGGGTTAATTTAAGGTATATGAGCTAGCTAGCAAGAATCCTGAGCCATTAGGCCATATAGTTGATAATTAATATAACCCTCTGTATGTTCATTTGGGTCTGAGCAGCTGCGGGACCAGAAAAACTTCAGCTACCCCAGTATTCCCACTTCCCCTTCAAATTCTATCCTTGTAATAACTAATTTTTCTCCCTGTGTCCATGACTTTGCTTGTTCTCAATATTTCACCATCACAAAATAAGTGATTTTCCACAACTTGATGCTTTCAGCTGGGGTATGTTCAAGGTTTACTCCTTTTGTAGCATGCATTAGTATCTGAGATTTTAATACTGCATATTTTTCCTTTAGCACTCCATTAAATCTATATCCCTAGTGAATAGCATTTCACTGTGTTCTATACTATATGTTTTTAGCCATCCCTCAATATATAGTCCATTTTCAACTTTGCCCATTATGAGCAATATTAGCACCTGCAAGTCATGCACTAATTCTAGTGCAAAGATACATTTCGATAGAGGTGTGAAATTTCAGCATCACATGTTGATTGAGGAACCACCAATATACTCCCCAAAACAACATGGCCATGTTCCCTTCCCATCAACAGTCTATTCGAATTCCACTTCTCTATAATGCTTTCTATTTCCTCTGTCTGTGACTATAATCATCCTAGTGGGTGTGTCATGCCATCTTCTTTTGGTTTTGATTTCAAACAATTAATGGTTGGGAGTTTTTCCATGTGTTAAATAAATATTGTGTGTCTTGAAGAAATGTTTAAGGTTTTCTATCTTCTTTTTTCAGTTGAATTATCTTTGTCTTCCAAATAAGTTAATTTCTCAAAAATTCTGGATATAGGTTTCTTGTCAGACATTATTTGCAGATATTCTCATCCATTCTGTAGGCTGTTTACTCATTTCCTTGGTGGTGTCCTTTAAAGCACTGAGGATTTAAATTTTTGATTGACTGCTATAGCTAGAGTTTTCCTGCCTGGCCCACAGTCAGGACAAATCTGTGCCACCTGCCAGTCCCACAGCTGCTTAGACCCAACCAAGTAAACACAGAGACTTATATTGCTTACAAACTGTATGGCTGTGGCATGCTTCTTGTTAACTGTTCTTATATCTTAAATTAATCCATTTCTATAAATCTATACCTTGCCACGTGGCTCGTGGCTAACCGGCATCTTCACATGCTGCTTGTCATGGCGGCAGCTGGCAGTGTCTCTGCCTCAGCCTTCCACTTCCCAGAATTCTTCTCCTCCTTGTCCCGCCTATACTTCCTGCCTGGCCACTGGCCAATCAGTGTTTTATTTATTGACCAATCAGAGCAATTTGACATACAGACCGTCCCACAGCAGACTGCTTGTTCCTGGGTATACAGTTAAGCATATGTTCATGGGTCTACATGCAGATATCTGCCCTTGTATGGAGGCCAGCAGTCAATGTTGAATGTTGTTTCTCAGGAC
The DNA here is from genome assembly GCA_902168425.1 of Peromyscus attwateri. Classification (NCBI taxonomy): domain Eukaryota; kingdom Metazoa; phylum Chordata; class Mammalia; order Rodentia; family Cricetidae; genus Peromyscus; species Peromyscus attwateri. Next base: position 48,561 of record CABHPP010136476.1, on the reverse strand, counting down.
CAATCCAACTCTATTTTGGAAACATGGTCTCTCCTTGGCCTAAAGTATGCTAAGTAGGGTAGACTGGTTGTCTCCTTAGGAATGAACTCAGGGTCTTACACAGCACAGCAAATATTTTACCAACTTAACAATCTGCTTAGCCCTGATTTTTTTATTTTGATGAAATACAATTCATTTTTCCTTTTCCGTCCCCTTAGTTTGTTCTCAGTATCATACCCAATAATTATTTACTTTACTAAAGTTCAGGAATATTCACTTCTCTGTTTTATTTTTCCTGAAGAATTCTATAAAGTTAGCTTTTATATTAACATTTATGAAGAGTTATTATTTTATTTACTTCTGTATGGTATATGGTAGGAGCCAAACACATTAGTTTACAGAATAGACAACTATTTCTTCTATAATAATTAGTTTGAAAGGACATTTCTGATACTGACCAGCATTTTAAAAGATTTGTGGACATCATTGTCTTTACATTTCCCATCATGCTAATTTTCTAAACATATTTGTAGTAAATAATTTATTGTTTAGAGTCTGGGTATGTCTTCAATCTGGAATCTCTGAGAGGCATTTTCTGCTTTTATCCATACAGGCAGAATATTTTCCTGTTTCATTAATATTTCATAATTTTTATTACAAACTATATTTTTTTTTTACTATATTATAGGCACTCTGGTATCCAAGCCTCTTACTCCTAAACTATGCTATGCTTGGACTTTCATTATCATTACAGCTGCCCTTGTTTTTAATGCTTCTGCTTGCTTTGGATTGATTCTTTAGTTGTTGCTGATGATGACACATGTTTATACATGCTTGTATGAGTTTATATACACCCCATGTGTGCAGGTGCTTGTAGAGGTCAGATGGTGTTGTGCTGTGGAATGTTGTTCTGTATGCTGTGAATGTATGTTGCTCTGACTTGGTTGATAAATAAAACGCTGATTGGCCAGTAGCCAGGCAGGAAGTGTAGGTGGGATAAGGAGACAAGGAGAATGCTGGGAAGAGGAAGATTGAGTCAGGAGATGCCAGTCTGCCGTCCAGGGAGCAGCATGTAATGGCACATAGGTAAAGTCACAGAACACATGGCAACATATAGATTAACAGAAATGGGTTGAGTTTAAGTGTAAGAGCTAGTCAGTGGTAGGCCTGAGCTAATGGCAGAGCAGTTTTAATTAATATAAGCCTCTGTGTGTTTACTTGCCGACCAGGCAGAACACAGGAAAATTTCAACTACAATGTTGGACTCCCTGGAATTAGAGGGGGGATGTAAGCTACTTGATGTGGTTGCTAGGAACCAAACATGTGTCTTTCCCAAGAGCAATAAAGACACATTTAATTGCTAATCCATCTTTCCAGTCCCAAGGATTTAGATACTGTATTCTAAGAAGTACGTTGCCCAGAGCGTGTTAGATCTGCTTTTCTGTCCTTTCATCCATGTGTTCACTTAGCCATCTAGCATCTAAAGATATAGATACAGATGTATGTATGGTATTAGAGTCATTGTTTTGTTTCTAAAGTCTAATTTTTAATGTTCTCTACAATAATATAATTTAGTGTGCAGCAAATGATTCATCAGATTTCCTTAAATGTCCTTTTTGTTTCTATACTAGTTTTTCTGCAGATTTGTGTAATAAACATCTAAGCTTCTAGAGCTTCCAAAATATCCTTACTTGTTACCTTTTTTCTATTGACTTGCAAACCAATGAGATAGCAATTACTGATGTCTCCTTTCCATGTGTTCTCTTTTCTTTTCTTTTCTTTTCTTTTTTTTTTTTTTTTTTTTTTGAGACAGGGTTTCTCTGTGTAGTTTCGGTACCTGCCCTGGATCTCGCCCTGTAGACCAGGCTGGCCTCAAACTCACAGAGATCCCGCTGGCTCCACCTCCCGAGTGCTGGGATTAAAGGCATGTACCACTGCTCCTCGATCTGTGTGTTTTCGTGTTTGGACTCAGTTTTCTAGATAGCCCAGGAAGCTAGAAAGATCACAGTTCCCTGTAGTCATCTGATTCTCTAGGATTTGTTTTTCACATCCTTCCAATGTTTTAAAATTCCTGGTCAGCCTCAGACTTGGGTGACTGAGAAGCTGCTATATGATTTCTGTTACCCTGATGTTGGTCCTGGATGTGGGGTGGTGGGCATGGAGATCCTTTCTATACAATGAGTTGAATTCCAAGTCAAATGAGATGGTTGTAACACGCTGACAATGGAGACTTGGGAGTTGTAACTTCAGACGACACACTGACTGCTATTTATGGACAGTACTCAGTAAACTTCCAGAAGAACCTAAGGCTACCCTTCCACAAACAAGCTGTTGGCTTTTGCTGCCCTATCACAGATCTGGAGAAGTACAAGGAACTAAACTGGTCTCAAGAAAAATACCCTGGATAGTGCTATTTACAGATTTCCTGTATGCTCTGTTAAAAAGATGACGTCCACTTTGTCCCTTAGCTTTTGTTAATTTTTAGAGTTATAAGACGTAGTTGGATCGCCAGTTGCTGTGCTCTTCCCTGAGGATGACTACCAGTTGTTCCACTCTCAGCATTCCTTGGTTGCCTATAGTTCTTTGTCTAGGGTTGAATACACATAACTTTTCTCATCCATTTGAGCAAATCTGTTGTTGTTGTCCTTGCTTGGTTCATGTTTAGGTAGTCATGTTGGTGAAATTTTATAGGTGTGGCTTCTGACCTTAATAGGAGTCAGTCTTACAGCAAACTCCTGAATCCTCTGAATGGTACAATGTTTCTGTCCTTTCTTCTACATTGATCCCTGTGCCTTAGGCGTGGGAGTTGTTTTGTACATGTATCAGTTGGTTGAGATGCATATCTTTGCATTTTGATTGACTGTGGTTTTCTGTAATGATCTCTATTGTAACTAGAAGTTTCCTTCATGATGGGTTAGGACTACACTTATCTGTGGGTATAAGGACAAATATTTTAAATGTGGCTAGGGATTATGCTGATTTATTAAAGTGGTTGTAGGTTCTCCTCCAAGATCCATGACTTCACTAGCCTTGGGTAATGGGCCAGGTTTCCAGTGGCAGGCATGATTTTCCTCTTGTTGAGTGGGCCTCAACAAGTCCAGTTAGAGAGCTGTTGATTATTGCCATGATTGTTTTGGTTTTTTTTCTGTTTTTTGTTTGTTTGTTCATTTGTTTTGTTTTGTAAAATTGGTAGTTGGACTGGTTGTGGTGACATATGCATTTAATTCTAGCACTCCAGAGGGAGAGACAAGGGGATCTCTGTGAGTTAAGACTGCTAACCTTGTCCACATAGCAAGCTCCAGGCTAGTCAGGGCTACGTAGTGAGATTCTGTTTTGAAAAAAGACATTTATCATTATGATTTTATTTATAAAACTGACCTCATGTATTTTATAAAATTGTATTATTATTTGAGTTCTATTATTTTTAACATTTCATAGCTGTTGCTTTTCTCTCTATTTTTGTCATTTAATTGCTACTTACTTCCATAATTAGTTTTCTGAAAAAAGTTAAATTCTATGGAAATATTCTCTTGATAGTCTTTGCAATTCTGAATTCCAGATGGAATAAGAACTACATCTATTAAATTTTAACAAATACATTTATATAAATTCCTATACATATTATGGGATGATTCAATTTTATTGAATTAAATTTAGAGCAATAAATTTACATTATATGTTTTATTTACATTATACCATTTGCATAAAATCAGTCAGTGAATCATAGCTGGAGAACACATCTTCAATTAATTATGCAGCAATAAAGTCCTCAATATGCATTATCATTTACAATTGTAATTTGCTACATGATACAGATGAGATGTAGCAATGAGGAACATAATTGCCTTTTTAATGCTGTGGTAGGTACGCTATGGTCATTAATTATCAACTTGACTAATCATTATTGGTGGCAATTAATCTTTGCTCTAATAATTATTGCTGATGAATATACATGTTTTGCCCCCATTACCTTTCCCATTGCATGAAGATGATGTTTGCAATTACTAAACTACACATTGCCTAAAACAGAGCTAGACAATTTTGTATGGTAAAGGTTTTCCCTGAGCACAGATAAATTTTCATTAAGCTATTGGAATGGCAAAAATGCATCTGATGTAGTGATCTTTTTGAGACGGTAAGGTTGTTCTGTCCTCTGCCCTGATATGTTTGTTATTCATCATTCAACATTGAGAAAACCTTCTGGCTGCCTTAAATATGAATTTATGAACAACCATGCTTCAAGTTATGAGTGAAAATAATATTGGCATTGAGTAAAATGGAGGGAAACAAAGTTATGAAACGATGACCCTTAAAAATTCCTCAGTGGGTAAAGGTGCTTACTAATGCTCAGTTCTGACTGACTGGTCCAATTCCTTGAAATCCATGTAAAGGAGGATGGAGAGAATCAGTTCTACAAATTGTCCTCTGAAAATAATACAAATGCTGTGGAATGACTGTACCTCCACACACACACACACACACACACACACACACACATGCAAACACACACACATACACACACTATATATATATATATATATTTTATATATATAGTGTGTGTATGTATGTATGTATTTTTTTAACTTCAACATGGTATTTTCCACTTCTCATGTCACCATGTTGTAAGAAAAGTAGATTGTGAACCTATTACAATCCCAGTGCAAGAACAGTATCAAGTATACAGTAAGTGTTCAATAAAAATCTTCCTCGTGACTAGTTGAAGAGTAGACTGGCATAAATATTTGGTAAAAAGTGAGATACTGCTATAAAAATAGCCATTGAAAGATCACTAACTTTCATAGAAATAATTCAAATGCTGTCAGAGAACTGCGTTGGCACCCACAGAATGAGCTTCTAACATGAAACTCTCTCACTGTATTTGCAGGATTGCTATGGTACTTACCAAATAGAATTTGAGTCATCATAAAAGACTTTTGTGGACTTCTAATTTAATTATTCTTAAGTGATACAGTTTATGCAAATTGCAATTATACTAAATTATTAGTCCAACATATTTTTAAAAGGAGGCATATAAGTGCTATTTCACTCAATTATTTTTTTGTGGGGGGCATTTTAAACGTCCTTTGTGGTTCAACTGTGTTTCAAGTATTACAAAATAACATAACACAATGACTATGGGAAATAAGGATTGCATTTGAGTTGCTTGGCTTATGACTGAGTAACAATAAAGGAATAATTAAAGCATATGTTTTGGTTCTTCTGAAAGACAGAGTGAGTTGGTGTGCCTGACTAAACAAAGTTGCAGAAGACACAGTTCCTAAGATGATAACAATTTTCCTGTAGAGTGTTACTATTTGCATAATACTCAAGACAAGTTATAGAACATAGTGTGTTTCAAAGCAGAACTTCTGTGTCTGAGGGATTCTGAGTTGGACTCCACCTTACTATTTACTGTGACTCTCCTTGTCATTTGCTCATTCTTAACCTAGTTGCTTCATCTTTGAAAATTATTACAAAATCTTGTGTCATAGGATTTTGATCATTAATCTGAAGTTATCGAGAAGACTAAAGGTTTTATATTTAACAGAATCTAAGTAACTGTTTTATATCATTTTAATTATTATCAGGTATATGGAATTTCAAATATTATAGAAAAAATAAAATTATATATTAAGACAAATGTAAATTCAAATGCAACAATATTTAAGGTAAGTTATCAAAACCAACAATGTAAAATTTACTGAATAATTCCTCTCTAATTATCTGTGAGTAAAGCCCATTGGAGTTCACTTTTCTCTTCTGATATATTTACTTTCAGTCTAATTGACATTATTTTTCTTTAGCATGAGGAAATGCATGAGCAGAAGGATGTCTCAGAGCCAGTCACCTTATATGTCCACGTCACTCTAGAAATGATGCCAATGTGGATTTCACCCTGTTTTATTGGTATTGGTGGCTTATTTGTTGCGCCTCTTTGTAGATGTAACACACCAACAACTTATTCCAGTTTGAGTGTCCTTCACCACTTGACCAAAAATAACTTCTAACTTATAATGGTGACAAAATAAAAACTTTCTATTCTATTCCTTCTCCCTTCAGTTTCACATCCTTCCTTTAGCTCTATTGAACACAAGCTCATGACTTGGCAAGTGTTAAAGATTTATCTATTTATTAACATTTTACTCACAAGGATAAAACTCTTGAAATATTACAGCTCATTTTCAAGAATGTCCTTGGGATGGAAAGCAGATATATTCTTTGTCACATTACATTTTCAGACCATGTAGGTCACTGTCATAAAGCAGTCACCAGAAAAGTTAAATGAAGCTGCATTATGCAATAGACTTTTTCATTTTTAGATACATATACATTTATATAATACATGACTATAAATTGTGATGTTCGGGCTAAGGATTTTGTAGAGTGATAACTAAAGTTCTTAAGTTAAGTAATTGTTTGGAATTGGCAGTATTGCTATTGTAGTGGTGCTGATGTCTGTGTGTATGTTTGTTTGGTGATATAACAAAATTTTCAAGTCTACAGATGAACAAATTTACTTAATTTCTTAAGATTAAGAGGTGAAATTCATATCAATATCCATCTTCCTTGTATGGCATCCATTATGAGTGCTATTGAATAAAGTCAGGAATTGCAATGGAATTATGATAAAGGGGAAACTGGGATCCCCTCTTAGGGTCTTAATTTCATTAAGTAATTTAGGAATGTACTCAAATGGAAACATAAGAGCAATTTTAGTAGAATTTAAAAGAAAAATCCTCGGGCAGGCAAGTTGTAAATTTAGATGTCAAGAAGAAGAGAACGTAGGAGAGAAAGGAAAAAGACATGCCATTTAAGCTGGCATGGAGGGCAGACACCTGGCTAACAGTTGTACATGTGGTGGGAAGGGAAGATTTAGATAAAGACTAAAAAGCCTAAAATGTTTCAGAGAACACCTAACATTCTAAGAAAAACATGGTTAGAAAAGAGCTAGAAAGAAGAAAAGGAAAAGTAATGACTTCATGAATAATTCATAACAGGCAGACTTATGGCTGGGGCCCTTAAGCTATCACACTAAGGGCAGGGATTCTGGGAAGTAACTGTGTAGTATCTCATTAAAGAAGAGTTATTCTTTCTTCTTTGTCTTTTTTTTTAAGAAATTTTTTATTCATTTTACATACCAACCACAGATTCCCCCTCATCCCTCCTCCTACTCTCCTCCAGCCTTCCTCACCCATACCACCTCTCATCCCCTCCTCCAAAAATGTGTGGCCTTCCATGGGAGTCAACAAAGTTCAGCACATTCAGCTGAGGCAGGTCCAAGCCCCTCCCACTGCTTCAAGGCTGTGCAAGGTGTCCCACCATAGGCAATGGGCTCCCAAAAGCCAGTTCATGCACCAGGGATAGATCCTCTTCCCACTGTCAGGGGCCCCTCAAATAGACCAAGCTTCACAACTGTCTCACCCATGCAGAAGGCCCAGTCCAGTTCCATGCAGGCTCTACAGCTGTCAGTCCAAAATTTATGAGTTCCCACTAGCTTGGTTTGGTTGTATTTGTAAGTTTCCCTGTCATGGTCTTGACCCGCCCCTCTCCCCCCCCCCCCACTTGCTCATAGATTCTCTCTTCCCTCTCTTCAACTGGACTTCCAGAGCTCAGCCATGGCTCTCTGTCTCTGTTTCCATCAGTTACTGGATAAAGGCTCTATGATGACAGTTAAGACATTCACCAATCTGATCACCTGGGTAGGCCAGCTCAGGCACCCCCTCCATCACTGCTAGTAGTCTAAGATGGGGTCATCCTTGTGGATTCCTGTGAACTTTCTTTGCACCAGGTTTCTCCCTATCCCCATGATGTCTCCCTCTATCAATATATCTCCCTTATTGCTCTACCACTCCACTCCTGTTCCAGCTCAGCCATCCATTCCCCTATGCTCCCATCCCCCACCCCCTTCCCTCCATTTCTCCCCTCAACCCCAGTTCACTCAGGAGATTTCATCTATTTCCCCTTCCCAGGGCTTTTTAGCAAGCCTTAAGATGAACCCTTTTCCCTAGGGGTACTCCTGTAGTGTAACTGAACTATCCCAACTGGATGTCCATCACCAGTCTCCACCCAGGCCAGAGATTCTCTTGACTGGGGGTTTTTAGTTTCTTGTTTTGTTTGTTTGTTCTTTTTTTTTTTCAGCAATACAGTAACTGTCAGTCAGTTTCAGAATATTTGTTACAAGTCCCAGTGTAAGAGAATGCAGAATATTAGTGAATATTACAATAATGATTGGTCAAGATTAGATTTGTGTCTAAGTTCCATTATTTGATATTTTTCTTCATATCTTTATCTCTAAAAGTGAGGTCACAACAGTGCAAGTGATAATGTGGGATTGTATAAAAACAATTGTATTTATCATAAATAAATACAAAGCATGAAATCTTTTATAAGAATGTCTCAACTTGCAGTATCCCTTCAGTGAAGTTTTATGCTTATCTATGATGTTATCTAATTTTCTTTCTTTTCTGCGTTTCCATTTAGTTTGAGCTACTTACCTAAAAGCAAAGTTAAGTGAGTATAGTTTCCGGTGAGCATAGTTTTACTTGGATGGGTCACATTTTAGATATATTGATGCTTTAGGGGTATCTTTCTTTAGTGTAACAGGATAGATTCACTTTTCGGTTCACATTGAACATACTTGATTTTCCAGTTGTTATATTGGGAGCTGGGATATGAAATGCATGAAAAGAAATAATAATTCTGCCTTCATAGAAGTTACAATTTAGTGATGGAGGCAGGGCTATAATTCAACATCTGCCTTGTTATATGTTAATAATTCTGTGAAGAAGCCATGGGACCCAAAGCTGATGGTAGAGATACTACTTTTAACAATAACAATGAAGGGTAAGACAGATCGTTCAGTGGTTAAGAACACTTGCTACTGTTACAGATGAATCAGGCTTGGTTTGCCCCACCCCCATCCAGAAGCATGTAAACACCTGTAACTCTAATTCCAGGGAATTTGACACCCTCTTTTGGCTTTTATAGACACCTACATACACATGGTCCACATAGATATATTTAGGCCCCACACATACACATAATTTAATAAACAAAATAAATGTTAAAAAAGAATAATGAAGTTTAATCAGAGCTATGCTATAAATAAGTATGCTAGAAGGGAAATATTCCACGCATATGAACCAAAATGGTAAAATCTTTACATGGAGAACAAACTTTATCTGTTTAAGAAACTTACAGTATATTTTTGTTTTGAGCAAGAATGCAGAGCAGAGTTTGAAAACAAGAAATGAAGCTGGAGAAATACAGAAAGCAAGGCCATGAGTAGGTTTATAGAGCATTTTGAGTAATTTAATTTTTTTGTTAGAGAAAAAGAAAGTCACTGAGGAATATCAACAGAGTAAGGGATAATGGATACTTCTTAGGAAGAATTCAGAACAAAAGGAACTGATGGACTAAGGTCAAGACTGATACCAAGAGGAGAATGAAAGAGGTTATCATAGCAATTTAAGTAGAGAAAGCATGAATATGTGAACCAAGGTGACGAGAGAAGGAATTGGAATCAGCAAAAAGATTTGATGTCAAGATTGCATTAAGAGAAATGGTTATCACATGATCACTTATAATGTTCCACTTAACTACTCTTGTGTTTTGCTTGTGTGTAAGACATTTAGGACACACAAAAACATTCTCAGTTAAGTACTATTACGGTCTTTCTGCTTGATGAAAAAACTAGGCAAGAGGCCATTTACAGTACTTACCAAATTCATCTCACCACTGCATGGAAGAGCACATTTCAAACCTAAACTTCCTAATTCTGGAGAAGAGAATATGCAGCATAAAGCTACTCTGCCGAGCTGAACAACAGCTGCTAAGAGGGATTTTGCGGTTGCCTTTCCAGAACTGTGTCAGGTGCACTAAATTCACCTTTTTCTTTAAATGGTCTCAAGTGATCAAAGTGTAGGGAGAAGTGAAGGAATGTGGGAGAGGCATGACACAATGGAATTCCTTGCTTAGTTACCAAGAGAGGGAGCCCAGAGCTGTGTGCCAGCTGGAGATGTATTTACTTAATCAAGTTTATGTGGAGATGTTAGTGAGTCAATGGGATAGAGGGTATTTAGTAAACAATTGGTGGCATATGACTAAGGCTCTGAATGGAGGGTGTTTGAACTGCACAAAAAAATCTGTATTCATCAGCTTATAGATGACAACTGGAGATAAAAGTTTTCAGGCGGAGAATTTGAGAGCAAAATGGACTTGAAAACCAGTTAAATGTAAAAGATCATACCGAGAGGTTAATACATAATCATGGAGTGGAAAAAATGGAAACGTGAAGTTGCAGCAATTAAGATAAGAAAACTTTTCAAGAATGGGATGTTATTTCTTGGCTATTCATATGTCTTCCTTCATAAAGTGTCTGGTTTTTTTTTTTACATTATTTTAAATTTCACTCTTTTATTTTATGAGACCAGAAATTCTTGCTAAAGGTCCAGCATCAACAATATGCCTGTATTTTGTACTGACACCTGTACCTCTGGACAGACGCTGGATAACTTCTCTGGCTGGGTTATTCTTGCCTGTTTGGCCCTTGATATAGCTATTCCTAATCAGAACATGGCACAGAGGTTACCAACTCCATAGGCAATGCTGATTCTTAGGACCACGTTTTCCTCTTATTGGTCTTGTTCATCATTTGCTTTGACTCTCAGAGGGAAGGTGGACTCAGTGTGGTGTAAAAGAGAACACTTCCCTGACCACTTCTCTATGATGTGGTTACTTTCTGTTCCATGTTACTGTGGCAATAGGATTTCCTGAGCCTCCCAGATAAAATCTAGTTTCATCTCAGAAGTATAAGCCCATATCAGTTTTTTTTTTCTATCATTATATTGTGCCCTTCCTGCTATGGTGTTTTAACCCCAATCATGATGTCCAAAAGGTTGGCAACATACATCTTGGGCCAGAATTGTGGTTACCAGGAAGGAGTAAGACTCACCAACCTTGGTGAGTCAAGGGTCATTATAATTTTAGCGTCATTTAGTTTTAATATCTATATAAGCACTATACTATACGTAATAGCAATCATGAAAACATTTGGATTTTCCATGTATTGTTTCCTACACCAAAGTTTGAGCCATATTTCATTTCTATTATAATACAGTATTGTTTCTGTAGCATTAAGTCTCTAACTGTAAATTATGTTTTCATTTCAATCCTCTTGCTGACCTGATCTTGTACTTGACACTTAGGGCTGCAGTTTTCTGATAGAACATTCAAACAAAGCTTGAGGACGTTTATTGTGTGTTGGGACTTGACTTTAAAATAAGACTGAGCAGTTTCTCATAAAGTAGCAGGGAAAGATAAAATAGATATGAATGGGATGAGTTCTTACATTTGAAATTGTATTTGGGTGAGAAAATGTTACCTTTGACAAGAACAATTATGGAAGCCTTTTAGGCTGTTGGAAATATTGTAAATGCTTCTTTTAACACAAATACAAACTGAGAACAAAGAAAATACTAATTTTACTTGGAGGGAGATAGTTCTAATGAGTAACTCCTCAGGATAATTCCTGTAAGTTATATAATGACACCTAGAATTATTAAATCAATATTTAATGCTACTTATTAGGAGCAAAATATATTGAGGTCATGTTTTCACTGTAGTGAATTTGTGCATTTATGACCTATTATTGAATTCTAAATTAGGAAACATTCAATAACATCGGTCTGTGACTATTTAAAATATTTGCTACACAGTTACTTAAGAAATTCATACTTCTAATAATGTTGGTTTATTGACATTGCTTGAGATTATCTACATCTATAATCATACTTGATATAAGTCTTCAATTAGAAAGATAACAACTAATTTTAACTTTTGAAAGGGAATCAGTTCATTCATATGCGTGGTTTTTCACTAGTAAATTGTAGAGAAAAGCAGGATTGCTAATAAATATAACTGCTCATATACATTTTCAATGGTTAACTAAATCAAATTATTCAGTATTGAAGATGGCCAACTATGAGAATCCACAGCAATCGACATATACTCGTTCATATATACTTTTAATGGGTGACTGAAATACAAGTTGTTTAGTATTAAAGTTGTTAAAATTATGTGACTCTAGCAATCAATGTATTATATATATACATATAAATATATATAAATAATTTGGGATATATATATATATATATATATATATATATATATATATTTGAATCATTATTTCCCCTTTCTGAGATACCATCAGTAAGCATTTCACCCGAAATCTCTTCAGCATGGACTTTGATATATTTAGTTTGTCAAACAGATTTTGTGGGTTTTGTTCCTTATGGTATCTAGAGCTAAAAGGATTTTAATCTGTACATTTGTTCTGAGAAAATCTACTTTATTCTTCCAATTGCTTAGGATTAGTCTACCGGCAGCCATGGAAGCCCTTGAGGAGCCATTTACTTTTGCAGTTTTGTGTGCGGAACAAATTAGTACTTCCCAAAATAATGCCAATTAAACCAATGTAAAAAGTTAGTGTCTATGCTCATCTTTTGAGACTAGTTACAACATCCCTCCATAGGGCTGCCGCTCAAGAACAATGTTTTTCAATTGGCAGAGTTGTGAGACGGTTTTTCTGTGCAGCTAGAGGCCTTCTGCTATCACAACTTTTAAAAAGACTTCACTTCTTTATTGTTTGACAGTTTCATATATGTATATATTGAATTTTAGTCATTTTATTCTCTATATCATCCTTCATTCCTCTCCCTCTCCCATTGAAATGCTTCTTCCCAATGAAAGTCTCTCTTTCATATCTTCTTTCTTGTACATGATTCCATTGCCTGAGTGTGGGTGGGAGGTTATTTAAAGGGTCAAGAACAGTTTATTGGTGACTATACCACTGACAAAAATGACACACCCCTCTACTAACAACTATTACCTGTCACTAGTCTTACTACATTTATTTGTGCTTCTGCTACTGGATATATGTTTGCAGATATACCATGCATAAGTTTTGTTTTTTAACAAGTAGAAACTAGTTTTTTTTTAACATGATGCCATTAAGATTGTTTATATATTAATATTTCATACGTAATTTTTGTGCACACAGTTTATATGCCACACGTAATAAAGTTAGAATGATATGGAGAAAAGTAGTGTGTGGGCTTGCTAATGATTCCACACTTTTCAATTAAAGCAAAAGCATTGTGGTGTAACTATTGGAGGAGACGGGGATTTATGTTATAGGCAGAAAAATCAGGCAAGACAACTAGGATTTCTGAGTGCTACAAAAGAAAGAAGTGATTTAAGTTTTCAAAAACAGTGCTGATGGTCCCAGAAGAGTTGATTGAGTGTGGATTTTCTTACTTCACAGTCAAGAATAAAGAATTCAAATGTTATATCAGTCTTCTTTTGGCATTCTTCATCCCTTTACATACTTCAAATTATTAGCAGTCAATTTTCTTCTGCTTAAAGTGCTCCTTTGAATCTTTCTTTTAGTGGGAATCTGTTAGTGACAAATACTCTTAGTTCATCTTCTGAAATGTCTGTGTTTTACTTTGGTGCTTGAAACATATTTTTGCTGGATATAAAATTCTAATTGCTTCTTTAGGTGGTTTACAGACATTTTTTGTTGGGTTCTATTATGTAGTAATTCTTATCTTTTTTCTTTGTATGATTAATGTTCTTTAAATTTCTTACTTATCTAAGACTTTCTCTTTACTACTCATTAGCAGGAGTTAAGGGAAGAGCCTAGTTTTCCATGTCTTTACCTTGCTGATGGCTGCTTGAGGATCTTAGATCTCTTTATCTTTTCTCATATGAGGAGAATTCTGACAATTACTTCTTTTAAAAAGATTCTATGTCTATCAGTATAAATTTCTTCAAGGCTCAGGACACTTATTTATATTTAGATGTTTTGTTCCTGTATAAGTCACTGTGGGTAATTTTTTCTGCTGTATTTATACTGTCTGATTTTTTTCTTCAGAGGATAATTTACAGTTAATTTCACCCAGCATTACTTTCATTTCATTTATATTTTTCATCTCTACAAGTTCCATCTGGCATTTATTTTATCTTCCAGCTTTCTTTCCTCATTATGTTTGTTTTCCTTTTCACCCACTGAACATATTGAGCATACTTATTATAGTTATATTAACATCCAAGCTTGGTAATTTAATCATCACTGTCATTTCTGGATATATTTTTATTAGTAGACAAGTCTCTGGCTTGTGGTTCACATTTACATCTGGTCATGGAGAAATGAAAGTCTTTTATAATTAGCACTGATTACTCAGGAAAGAGAAAGTATATGCTGGGTTTAAGAAATGCATTATTAGTCTGAAGGAATTAACAGCCTCAAAGCTGTTAATCCTGTCCCATTTACAATTATAATAAAAAGACATCATAAACCAGTTGAGAAAAATCCAGAAAAATAAAGAGATACTAAAATACAAAGTGAGAATCCAAAGTACAAAATCTAAATGCTAAAAGAGTACAAGAAAGTGAAAAATTCCTTTAACTATGTAAAGTGAAATGTATGGAAAACTTATTTACAAAATTTCATCAAATTACAACTACGCAAAACACATCCCAGTAAGTATGGTAAGATGCAATTTAATTAGTGTTTTAGTTGAAAATACTGTTATTTTGTATCTATGTGTGTTTGCCTGTCTGTTCATATGTCCACCATAATTGAGCCTGATGCCCACAGATGCTGAGGGAGGGTATCGAAACACCAGAACTGGAGTGACAAGCGCTTTTGAGACACATGTGAGTTCTAGAAATCAAACCACAGTCTTCTGCAAGAGCAGTGAATATTCTTAACCACAGAGCCACCTCTCCAGTGTGGGGCCCCAAGGGGTTGGCTCAGTGGATAAAGGTGCTTGCTACTGAGTCTGACAAGCTGAATTTCATCCCCAAACTTAAACAGTGCAAGGAGATTAAAAAAAAGAGTTATTTTTTGATATTTACAAGAATGCTATGTTCTGCCATCTTGCATGGCAATGTGCAGGTGCAGGTGCATGCGTGCGCGCGTGTGCACACACACACACACACACACACACACACACACACTCACAAAATAAACAAACACAATAAATGTAATAAAAGTGGAATATTACTGAAGAAATATCTCTTGATAGATATGTAGATATGTGTGTGTAGTAGTAGGAAATTATTGTGGAATTGAAGATTGAAGGGGGGATTTAAAGTTTTTAATTGTGTATTTCACAGATTTTGTGCTAACAGGAGAAAATGATGGAAATAAGAAAATGAAAAAGAATGCCAGCAGGTCCAGAATTTATTCAAGATTTTTAATTAATACTTAGAAAAAAATGAAGGAGAATGGGAGGAATGCAATAAATAATAATAAGGAAATACATCTCTTCACTGGAAAATCATACAATTAAAAAGAGTAGTTTTGATAAGACTATTTCAGAAGGAATATTCCAGAATTTGGAAGGATTAATCATGGCTAAAAATATAAGTGAGCATTGTACTTCATTAAGAACATAAATAGTAAATATTCTTATATTATTTTTCATAGTACTTAATATTTTCCAACAACTGTAAAGTTTACATACTTGTCAAATTTAATGCTTATCCTATATCTTCATTAGAGTGTAAGATCTATGAAGTTTCTATTTACTTAAGATCTATGACGTTTTTGTTTACTTACTGGTGTACTAGTAGCACACAATACCTATGTTATTGTTTGAAACTGGGTTATTAAAGCGTTTCACAAGTTCGTTTTTCCAAATATTTACTCTGTGTGTGTGTGTGTGTGTGTGTGTGTGTGTGTGTGTGT